>JAOTOM010004980.1:500000-602500 GCA_034440615.1 Ashinkailepas kermadecensis
GTGTCTAAGTGTTCACGGTGGTGTCCATAGAAAGAAGGGTTAAGCTTCTTTAAATAATGGTTTATTTTATGTGAAGAATCGACTGCTACAAACCGAACGATACCGTGGTGTTGTATGAGCAAGTAATGTATGCTGTGTTGCTATGCTGGTGTTAAGTTCGCAACCGAGATAGCTGTTGCTATATATTTAGCCGAATATCCTGCCGGCTGTTTTATGCAGCATTGTGTGGCAAAGGAGCAAGCAAAGTAAGTGCAATACGCTATGTCTGTGTATAGGAACTTTTCTACATCTGTTGTATTCTGCTGCCTATATGCCACGATTGTAGGCTTCTTGGGGACTTCATTTTAGCGAGATGGATAGTGGTTGTTTCTAGTTCATGCGTTACTGAGTTCCGTTATGTTGTTACAGAGGAGGTGTACCTGAACAAACCAATCTTCCGCGAGGTGAAGGCTCGCTGGTCCACTAACTTCGACTCGCTGGAGAAGATTTGGCTCAAGATGCTGTTCCGGTCTCACCCCCGTGGAGACAATATTTTCTTGCGGAAGTATACCCGCTACCCCGACTATTTCCTGTGAGTGCAGGTTTGGTATAGAATCATGTCCTGCGAGTAGTGCAGGTGTGGTGTAGAATCTGGTGATGCGAGTGTTGTGTGCAGGTGTTCGTCTGTAGTGGTGCGGATATTTACGGTAGTTGCATATCGCCACTGACATGATAATCAAAGCAAGCCACGAAATGTGTGTTGCAAGCCGTCGAGTTATCGGGCTAATGTGATGTGGTAAATCGTCCTGCAGTTGTGTTTGCCTGAACTTACCGGGCACCTTTTCTGCCCGAATGTCTCTATCACCTCTGGGATGTTTTAGCTATAAAGCTGCATATTCGCAATAAGTTGGATTATCCCGTTGGACACGGTCTAGTTGATTCACAATACTCCACCATTGCTATGCGGTAATTTTCTACAAATAGTACATGCACATGCAGATGAAGGAAAATGTTCTGTTCGAAGCTCTGATATGGTGGAGGGAAAAGTAGCTGATAGGCAGTTGCAATGTGTAATGTGTGTGTGTAATGTGTGTCAGGGCGGCCAAGATAGACGACGGCTACTGGTCGGCTCCTTACTATGACTGCGACGGCTTCCATCCCATGTGGATGATCACCTATGCCGTACCGTTCTTCGGCTGGGACGACCTCAAGCACAGCGTCGAGTTCAAGTGAGTCGCCAGAGCCCGGTTATGGAGTGGGCGTGTCACACGAGGGACCCGTTCGTGGGTTTGCAGCGTCACACCAGGGCCTGGGCGTGGACTTGTAGCTTCACACCAGGATTCGGTCGTGGGGCGGTCGTGTCACATCAGTGCCTGATCGTGGAATGTTCTTGTCACAACAGGTCTCGGTCAAGCGACGGCCGTTTCGTGTCGGGACCCGGTCATGGGACGGTCGTGTCACATCAGGATATGGTCATAGGACCGCCGTGTTGTACAAGGACTCATCATGGGGCGGTCATATCGCGCCAGGACCGAGTAATTGGACGGCCATGCTGTACAAGGACTCGTCATGGGACAGTCACATCGCACCCGGACCGCGTCATTGGACGGCCGTGCTGTACAAAGACCCGTAATGGGACGGTCGTGTCACACCAGGACCCGATCATGATCGATCCTGTCATCGTGATGGATGCGAGATAAGATGTCACAATCCTCATGGGTTGTGTTTTGCAATGTTCGGATGTCGGTCTTTTTGCCCACTTTCCCCCATGTGGTTTGTGATGATTGTGTTACTGGGCTATAGTCTCTTTCTGTATGGTTGGTGCTAATGGCGCACATCACCGCCTCCAAGGTGATGCGATAGACTAACATTTTGCGGTAGGGGACATTACAGTTTTAAAAAACATGTTTTCGTTAGGTGTTGAAACGAGTCAGTAGGATGTCGAAATTGGCCAGGGAAGCATGTCAATTAAAATATTGTGTCAGTCCTTCAAACTCAATTTTGAGCCAATAGTGTACAAATAAGTGCATGTTGTTCGTTTAATTTGGGGGTCACCTAATATAGGGACACCTATGCTAACGATGACGATTGCAATACCATGGTATCAACATATGACATTGTTTAACAGATCATAGATCATAGATATGTGCGCCAAATGACCCTGCAGCAGTGTTAAAATAATGATTTATCGTTAGGTGTGAGATGTCGAAACGAGTACGGCAGGATGTCGAAATCACCATGGAAATAATGATAGTGAAAAATCCGCTAAGGCCTGCAAACCCAGTTTTGAGGCAATTGCATACATATCACTGTTACCGCTTTGCATGTTTTGAGAGGTACCTAATTAGGTGACACTGATATCAACGACAACGATACAAACACACATGGTATACACTGGAAATGTATAGCATTGCACATCATGGGTAATCTCTTCACCTGGAATTACGCTACGGAATGTTCGTTATGACGATTCCGGATCCGTTATGGTGAGCATAAGCATGATACTTGTAAAAGGAATAGTTAAACACGAGAAATGAATGATTCACAAACACGCACCACGAAGCACGATGTTGATACTCTTTTGGGGAAGATGTCGATTCAGTGTTCATTAAGTGGTATATTCCACCCTATTTCGCGAATAATTTATCACTGCCCTGCAGTCGGCGCGCCCTTAAACCCAAATAATCAATCAATCAATCAATAGATCATAGATAATCTCTGTCCTGGGATCGTGTTACAAGGTGCTTTTGTATGACAATCCGTAATGGTGAGCATAAGCATGATACTTATGCATGAAATACTCTTAGAAACAAGTCATGGAGACTTCTTAAACACACATCAAAAGCACGATGTCGATACTTCCTTCAAAAAGATGTCTATTCAATGCTCAGAAAGTGGTATATTGCACCATATTTGACGAATAATTCATCACTAGGACATCATTATCCGGATGATTGCTTATTTGGTTGTATGTACTAGTTATACATATGGTACGGTGTTCCTCGTTAGACGCTTCTCAGACAGCTCCATCGTGACCTGTCAGCCACTCCCCGTGGTCTCCAGGACGACTGTCAGGCCAGGGTGACGTGCCATGACCTCCTTGACAGGGGCATGGTCAGTGTTTCGATGAGCGCCGAGAACTTGGACATCAATCAGTGCGACCACGACTATTGGGTGGCCAACGCCTTCAAGAACACGCACAAGTGTGATCGCAAGTCGTCATACGTGAGTTGGACGGCCCGCTGGTGGTCATGTCTCCTGGCTAGGTGGCCTGCGATTGGAGTGGTCAGCGCCGGCTGATAGATCTATCCGTCCCGTCGTGCGTCCTGTCGGATGCTGTGGCCGTGTCATCTCTTGCTCATTGCAAGATCGCCCAGCCAAGCCGGGAGTGTTTGAGGTCACGATTCACCGGGGCCGGCACCATCGTGTGGTGACACGGGCGCGTTCGGCGGCACGCGGGGAGGCCAGTCGTGTCGTGGCTTTATATTTCGATCATCCAGGAGCCTCTCAGGGCAAGCCGCAGGTCAGAATTCCTCGAAACGTCGGGTATTGACAACTTCAACCAGACCTTGCACTATTTCAGATAGTGCTTCCAACTAAGCACCAAAATGTTCCTTACGTTAGGAAAAAATGTCGGCATTTCAATTGACCTCAGATTGTGCACGGCTTGCATGTTCAGGTGGACCAGGTCGGGTTAACCCTTTGGAGGTCACGGTAAGCGTGGTGCTTCTTATAAGATGTCACCGACAGCTTTTGTTTAAATGTCCCATTTGTAATCATCACACGCTCAGCTTGAGAATGGTATGTATCTCGATTTTTAGCATTCTAAGTCCTTCCAACCAACCGAAGAAAGAACACCATAGCTTGCTGTCATGGCATGCTGTCATTGGACACTTTGGTGCACCAAAATATCCGCAGAGGATGCATCATCAGCTTTGATGCACTGTTTCACACCACGGTTTTCCGCTGATGGCGATACAACTGTCTGTGTGCAGCATCCACCCTTGAACGGCGAGGGCGAGGACAGTGCCGGCTTTTTGTGTCCGAACTGACTTGGCCCACATGATGTGCTCGTTCGTCACTCCGTGCCCGAACTGACCCGACCTGACACACACGACCTGCTCGTTCGCCACTCCGTGCCTGACCTGGCTCACGTGATCTGCTCGTTCATCACTCCGTGTCCGACCTGGCTCACATGGTCAGCTCGTTCGTCACTTCGTGCCCGAACTGACCCGACCTGGCTCACGTGATCTGCTCGTTCATCACTCCGTGTCCGACCTGGCTCACATGGTCAGCTCGTTCGTCATTTCGTGCCCGAACTGACCCGACCTGGCCTACACGACCTGCTCGTTCGTCACTCCGTGCCCGAGCTGACCCGACCTGATCCAGACGACCTGCTCGTCGCCAGTGTGTGCCGATCCAGGGACGCGGCTTCTGGACGGGCGGCTACAAGTGCGAGTGCAGGCAGGGCTTTGAGTACCCGTTCGAGGACCCCATCACCTACTTCGACGGACAGCTGGTGGAGGCAGAGTTTCTCAACCTGGCTCGCGACGAGCCCACCAGGTACGTGGTGCATGGGGTGTATCGGGGATGGGGAACAACTAGCCGGCTGGTTACTGGGGGGGGGTGCGGAGATGGGCTGGGTAGTCATCACACCGTTATCGGAGATGAAGCTACTGGTTAGGCTATCGTCTGGTTAGTTATTTGAGTTAGAAACGCTTCAACCAAAACATGCGGTCACGGGATCAGCAATCCACTCGGCGCGTGGCTTGCTCACAAACACAAGGAAGGAGACAGCCCTCTGAAACCGTGGGCTCTGCTAGGGTATGTGGCTTCCCGTCCCGCCGAACAGGCATCTTCGCTCATGATGGGGAAGGAGAGCACGCTGCTTGTGCCAATCAGGTGGCGAACGGTTCGTTGTCTTACCTTTTGGTGACAGTTTAAGTGAAAAACTATCGCATTTTATACATTCTTAATTAATACTTGGCAGTTTATATGCTCGCTAGGCCAGTATTAAAAGTTATTAGAATACCGTTGAGTGATTTTTAACAAACGGCGAGGTGATTGTTGTTGAATTAGCGTGTAATATCGTGCTGTCAATGCTGAGTGAATTGAAATTCTCCAAGAAAATATGTTTTGAAACTCTTCGGGAAGTATTGCTCTGTACAGTGGTTGTATGAGTTAGTGGGTTATTAATGCTCCTTGACTAAAATTATTGGTATAAAATTTGCCGCCTCCGTCAACTTGCGACGAACATGCCCTAATGTCAACACTTAGTGCAACCGATATGCCTTTCCATATGACAGGCACGCTAGTTATGTATAGCGCAATGTCCCCCGGAATAAATCAGCGTGTGAAGAGCCCATGTTTGTGTGATACATCGCGTGCAGGGTGATGAGCACATGCTGGAGGTTGGTGGCTACCCGCAGCTAAGGCTGTTGACCATGGGAGTATGTTGGTCATCACTCGGATTCGGGCATGCGCCGACGCTGCTGTCCTCCAGTGCGACTGATGGTGGTGCCGCGTGTCGCCAGGTACGACTACTACAAGTGCCGATTGGCCGGCGCCGACTGCCCCCGGCTGAGCTGTGTGGCACTGCTGGCGCTGCTTGTGGCCGCCGTGTGGCGCCGTCTGCTCGGCTGAGCTGTGTGGCACTGCTGGCGCTGCTTGTGGCCGCCGTGTGGCGCCGTCTGCTCGGCTGAGCTGTGTGGCACTGCTGGCGCTGCTTGTGGCCGCCGTGTGGCGCCGTCTGCTCGGCTGAGCTGTGTGGCACTGCTGGCGCTGCTTGTGGCCGCCGTGTGGCGCCGTCTGCTCGGCTGAGGTCTCGGCTGTGGCGCCGGACCGCCTGCTGCCGGGCTGAGAACCTTCACCTGCGTGGCTGAGGTCCCCCCAGCTGAGGGACTGAGACCGCCAGCTGGGCTAGACAGTTCCAGATGTGTGGTTGAGGCTTCCAGCTGTGTGTGGCGCCGCTGGAACTACTGGTGGCCGCCGAGTGATGCCGTCCGCCGGGCTGAGTGCGCCCCTGCGCTTTCTCCTCAACTGGGACGGCGACCGGCCGCAGCACCGATTGTCGGGTGTCGGGAGTAGCGCTCCTGTCCCGTGCTGATGATGGCCTCTGTAAACCGCTGATGTACCATGGTGGCACTCCCCCAAGGACTACTGATGTGAACATGCATGCGGTGAAGAAAGCTGCTCAGTAATATCGAATCGACGCTTGATATTTCACCGTCACCAGTGTATGAGTGTATGGCAATTAGTTTTGGTGCACACGCACATACGCTGTAGTACGTTCAGCTTGTAGCTGTAAGCAATGTGCTTAATATCCATATTTCACACAGTTCTCACCTTAGTGCCCTTTCCTATCCGCTGTACATTGGCTGGACACATGCTTGTGTGGTTCATGCAATATTTTGATTATCTGCAGCGAATTTGTTCATTTAAAATTTAAATACGATGATACCAGATGCATAGCTGTATCGCATATTCTGTGGGATCATGGATGTTGTATTTAGTAAATTTAGCATTCCGTTTATATCATGTATTTTATATTTAGAATGGCATGTTTCATGCGCCAAGTCTTGTACCATATTGTGGTATTTACTCGTTTCCATTTCACCTCACAGTTTGCACATTACACACCGTAGTTTTAAGAGTGCACTGGTTCGAGGGCAAGACAAAGAAGAATAGCAGCACCGAACAGCTTGCACGCGCACCTTTACATGCACTTCTACGAATCTCCATTACTGCTCCCGTTCATTTGTTTTGCTTTCGTTTTTCACTTCTAGCGTCTGAATCTAACCGATGCGAATTACCTGGGAACCGTACATGGTTGGGTGTGTGGTGATATATATATATATATATATATATATATGTATACATATATATGTATATATACATCGTGAGTGTTGACGTAGTTGGTGATGTGTGGCGTCACACTATGATGTCGCTGGCTGATGATGACAGTGGTATGACTGTATGTTGCAAGTTCTGTCGTTGACTGGACCAGACGCTGTGGTGGTAACTGTCCGTCCTATATCTGATGATATCCCATGGGCTCCGTCCATCCCCGGGGCCCGACAGGACCAGACGCTGTGGTGGTAACCGTCCGTCCTATGTCTGACTATGTCCTATGGGCTCCGTCCATCCCCGGGGCCCGACAGGACCAGACTCTGTGGTGATAACTGTCCGTCCTATGTCTGATGATGTCCCATGGGCTCCGTCCATCCCTGGGGCCCGACAGGACCAGACGCTGTGGTGGTAACTGTCCGTCCTATGTCTGACTATGTCCTATGGGCTCCGTCCATCCTCGGGCCCGACTGGACCAGACGCTGTGGTGGTAGCTGTCCGTCCTGTGTCTGACGATGTCCCATGGGCTCCGTCCATCCCCGGGGGCCCGAGTGTCGAAACTGCTGACTACTGACGGCCAATGGAGTACGCTGGGCCCCGAGACGCGCAGCTGTGATCCACAACTGTGCCGAATTGTGCCCACTGTCGCCCATATGACGTGTACGTCTATGAATCGTACTAGTTTTCTACGGAGTTCCCATATTGTTGTAGTTTATCAATATACCATACGGGAGGAAGCTGGCCGTGTGCTTGTCCAGGAAGCAAGCTGGAAACTTGTGCGGCGCCTCGAGCGTCGTGGCGGGCATGTTTGCAGCGCCAACGCGTGTGATCCAGCTGTTAGCATCCACTGTGCCCGAGGCGTGTGGTGACTGGGAAGCTGAAGGATGCCGAACTCATTGGAAGAAAAGCGCGACTTCTCTCGTCTAACGGCATAGTAGCTATATTTCTTTGTACCGCCAAAGTACCGCGACGTGTACATGTAGAAAGTGCGCATAGATATTGAGACTTTATTTGTCCGTAGTAACAGTACCGTAGACCGAGTCATGTCGAACCCAACACATTTTTATTTTTGACTATCTCAAGAAGCTCCATTTCCCACTTAGATTTCCCAAGAAAAAAACGCAGGTTCCATTCAGTGGTGTGTTCATTATTATTTTATTACCGCCAGTCTCCTCTCCTCCCTCGCTCTGTCTCTGTCTCCTCGGTCTCTGTCACTCCCTCTGCATCTGCCAGCGCCTCTGCCTCTGGCGATTTGGTGTAATGCCACGAGTGGTCTAGGGGTAAGATGCTCGTCTCACAATCGAAAGGTTGTGGGCTCGAGTCTCACCTGTCGCTACTCTTCGCCCGCGACCAATCGGCGTGAGAGATTGGCGACGCTACATGACTCAACGGTCGACGTGTCGTAAAACCAATAACCAACCAACCGCGCTGACTGTGCACCATGTGCTGGCGGCGTGCGCAGCATACACGGAAGAACGTAGGCGTCACTTCGGATATGATACTAGTACTCTGAAGTTGGACTTGTTGAGAAATGATTCCCGATTTATAAAAAAACAGCAGTTTTGTGCTTCCTTGCAGATAGGATTTGAAGTAATATACACACCTTCCTAGCTTATAATTTGCTTCCCCAGATATGTTCTATTAAGCGCACTTCTATGTGACAATCTGTGATTAAGCAAGCTTGTTATGGGTGCAATATAACCCACTGGGGTTGACGCACCCTAAAACCCCAATAATCATCATCATCATATGGCGATTTGCATACCATGCGGTATATCCGAACCTTAAATCCGGAAATTATTAACCCCATGGCGCCGACTGGAAGGAATCGACCCAAACACTTTGTTGAACCCGGGACCTTTGGTACCCAGAGCTCAACACCTTATCTACCCTGTCATCCCCGCCCCGGTCTCCGGGTACAATAACCTGAGCGCACTCATACACCTACACTAGATCGGATCGACTTGAGTCCTTTGAAGTTTCCGCTGCTCTTTAGAAACCGCCACCTTGGGATGGCTAGACTGACCCAAATTCTGGTCAGGATTTGACTATCTCATGCAATTTGCATATTTTGTATGCCAGAATCGGGCACGATCGCCTAGATCTCTGAGCCCACCGGTGTCGAGATCGGTGCCGACCATTCGAACCCGACCGGCCGAAAAGCCTGTCGAGCCAGCAATTGAAATGCAATGCCTGCCGAGATGTATTCGCTAAGCACGCAAATGAGTGTGTCATCCGAGGGGCCGTCGTCCATAGCTGGTGATACAGTGTGGACGACACGTCCCACACAGACCCGGTAGTACCAGCGGCCGGCGACCGAGGGGTGGGCCTCACGCATCCGCACCAACACGGGCCGGCGGCCGAAGAGATGGTCCTCACGCCTCCGCACCAGCGCGGGCCGACGGCCGAGGAGGTGGGCCTCACGCCTCCGCACCAGCACGGCTACAGACCCGGGCCGGCGGCCGAGGGGGTGAGCCTCACGCCTTCGCACCAGCACGGACCGCAGACCCGAGCCGGCGGCCGGGGGGTGGGGGTGGGCCTCACGCCCACGCTTCCGCACCAGCACGGGCCTCAGGTGGCGGACGCCGGCACACACGACACAATATAGGACGCACACCATCGCACCAGCGGCCGCCACATCTCGCGCCGACAACGGTCAACAGCACCGCTCCAAGACGTCGTTTTGAACGAAAGAGCCCCGGAGAAGTATAATTATTGACATTTGTACATGCTTTGTACACGAGCCGCGCCGACACCGCAATTCAGCGACGTCGACATGTGGAGACGGCGAGGGTGTTCGAGTACAGCATCTACGAAAGAGACTGACCGTTTATATAAAATCTTCCCTGCTTCCTCGTCGATACGATGAATAACTGTCACAAACCCAAGGCATACTTCAATACTAAGCTCTAAACAGTTGTGATTCACGGTGAGTCAAAGTACGCACACAATACGCAGTACTATTCACTTTACGTAGTAAATTAATTTAAGCAGCAGTGAACACAGGATAGTGACAGAAAGGTGACTGCACACATAAGACCTCGATATTAGCCCAATCAATACACGAATTCCCACATGCATAATACCCATCTCAATGGGTATGTATGTACATAAAACTGGCAACAATAATATAACGGCTCTCATGTTTGTTGCAACCTCGCAGTCGCGACACCGGAAACAGCACATTACAACCACCCGCACAAGATACAATCGAGCGCGCACACATGACGCGCTGCTAACAAAACATACCAAAAATAGCCACGTCACGCAAATGAGATTTCATGCCCTAGAAGGCATCGAATGGCAACAGAGCGGCGTGCCGGAGAGCCGGAGAGCATACACAGCTGTGCCGACACGGGCGCCTCGCACCGCCTACCTGGATACTGCGCCCAATAGTTCACGCCCCGACACTATATGCGGCCACTACCTGCGGGAGAGTGCGCGGCCGGGCACTACAGCCGAGCGGACGCCGCGAGACGTGTGCCCCGGCGGGCGGCCGGGCGGCGGGTGGCGGCGGATGGCGGCGCCGAGCGTCACTACGTGTCGCCGCCGGCACCGTCCCGGTAGCGGCCGGCGGCGATGTCGCGGCGCAGGCGCGCCAGCTCGTCGCCGCGGTAGAGCCGCTTGACGCCGCGCGGCAGGGCGCGACACGAGGTCAGGTTGAGCTCGGCCAGGTGCGGGCAGGCGGTCACCAGCCGACACACCGGCTCGAAGTTGCCGGCGGCGCCGCACAGGTCCAGCTTGGTGAGCGGCGGTGGCGGCTGCTCGGAGTCCGGTTCGGCCATGGCGTTGAGCGCCGCGTCCAGCGCCGGCTGGTTGCTGGCCCAGCTGAGGTCCAGCTCTAGCAAACTGTGCCGCCACTTGCGCACGATCAGCTCCAGCCGGTCGGCCATGGTGCGAGTGACCTCGCAGCCCGAGAGGAACAGGTGCTGCAGGTTCCAGGCAGGCACGCGCACCAGACTCGAGTCGGACAGGCGCGCGCAGCCGCGCACGTCTAGTAGACGCAGCTTGTGTGACGTCTTGAGCACCCGCTCCACACCGGCGTCGTCCAGGCCCCAGTGACGGCCCTTGGGTACTGCCACGCTGAGCTCCTCCAGATCGGGGAAGCCCTGCGCCGACATCTGCCAGAATATGGCGCGCTGGTGAGACGTGACAGGCAAACGAGTCTACCGGAGGCCCGAACAGGTCCTGATACCCACCACCCGGCACACTGACCACACAGGGCAACACCCGCCACTCGGCACACTGACCACACAGGGCAACACCCGCCACTCGGCACACTGATCACACCGGGTAACACCCGCCACTCGGCACACTGACCACACAGGGCAACACCCGCCACTCGGCACACTGATCACGCTGGGTAACACCCGCCACTCGGCACACTGACCACACAGGGCAACACCCGCCACTCGGCACACTGACCACACAGGGCAACACCCGCCACTCGGCACACTGACCACACAGGGCAACACCCGCCACTCGGCACACTGATCACGCTGGGTAACACCCGCCACTCAGCGCACTGACCACACCGGGAAACACCCGCCACTCGGCACACTGATCACACCGGGTAACACCCGCCACTCGGCACACTGATCACACCGGGTAACACCCGCCACTCGGCACACTGACCACACCGGGTAACACCCGCCACCCGGCACACTGATCACACCGGGTAACACCCGCCACCCGGCACACTGACCACACCGGGTAACACCCGCCACTCGGCACACTGACCACACCGGGTAACACCCGCCACTCGGCACACTGATCACGCTGGGTAACACCCGCCACCCGGCACACTGACCACACCGGGTAGCACCCGCCACCCGGCACACTGACCACACAGGGCAACACCCGCCACTCGGCACACTGATCACGCTGGGTAACACCCGCCACTCAGCGCACTGACCACACCGGGTAACACCCGCCACTCGGCACACTGATCACACCGGGTAACACCCGCCACTCGGCACACTGACCACACCGGGTAACACCCGCCACTCGGCACACTGATCACACCGGGTAACACCCGCCACTCGGCACACTGATCACACCGGGTAACACCCGCCACTCAGCGCACTGACCACACCGGGTAACACCCGCCACCGGGCATACTGATCACACCGGGTAACACCCGCCACCGGGCATACTGACCACACCGTGTAACACCGTCACTCGGCACACTGACCATACCGGGTAACACCCGCCACTCCGCATACTGACCACACCGGGTAGCACCCGCCACTCGGCACACTGACCACACCGGGTAACACCCACCACTCGACACACTGACCACACCGGGTAAAACCCGTCACTCAGCATACTGACCACACCGAACACCCGCCACTCGGCACACTGACCACACCGGGTAACACACGTCACTCGGCACACTGACCACAGCACCACTCTGAGGGGATCTCAGGGAGCATCAGCTACTGTAGCCAAATAGCACTCACTACTACGTGCATTCATCATTGCCGACATGCCAAGTTATCATGTGGGTACAATGTGTACATCTATAATCATGTACCACCACTTGATAATGGTTCTCTTGCGTACCATACGTAAGATGCTGCAAACAAAGAAAACCAAGAGCTAGATGGCGATTGCAAAAAGCAAGGCGCACGCAGTCCCCAGTGTGCATGACGAAAATCCTAAAGCAAACTGAAAGGTGATGGGTGAGGACGGTGGAGACTAATGGGTAAGTTCTACTTGAAACTAACAATGAAGCAGCTAGGAGCATGCAGCGCATATTTACTGGTCATTTACAGTTCCATTTACCAACCACCATTTACTCGTCGATGCCGAGAAAAAAGTGTTCCCAACATAAAATTGCACAACAAAAGTTAAGTGAACAATATCAACCAAATGCATATGAATAAGGCCTAAGCCAAGTTCCGTACAACAAAAATAATTCAAGCTTGTATAACGAGTACAGACAACTGCTAACACCTGCCAAAGCACATCAGAGTAAAATATACGCGCGGGACCGGTGGAGCATTATATGGAACCGGGCAACACTGATGTTCCAGTCTCTGGCCACGTACAGTCTCGTGACACAACGCACACCGTACTGAACAGCGAGTACACGAAGCGCAACAAATCACGAATGCAAACCAGAAGAACAGACCAGTGGCGAACTGTTGCCCGGATTCCTCCACATGCCCGGCCACATCTTGCGGCAGCTGGCCAGCCGGTTTCGTACCTGCTCCTTGAGCGTCGTGTCGGCCAGCTTGAGCTCCGTGTTGGTCCAGCGGAGTATCCGCAGTCGGGGGCAGCCGCTCTGCAGTCGCTCCACGCGCAGCGGCACGATGTCGCGAATGGCGTTCATGATGTTGGACAGGTCCAGCACCTCCAGGTTGGGGCAGTGCTCCTGTGGTGATGACAGGGCTTTGAGCCGTCCATCACAGTTCGCATTACCAGACACACCCAGCATGCAGCGTCCCGGTGGCGCAGAAAGAACGCCTCGGTCAAGTGTGTTTGTTTATTTGGTGGTTCACGACGCACTTTATGCACATTCACGGCTAATGGCGCCGCTCACACTGTGCCTCGGTCAAGTGCTTTTGTGCTGCAGCAACACCTGTCAAATGCTTCAGTGCATACTGACTGGAGCATTTGACCACATGTTGGCGTCCAATTACTTGGACAGAGGATAATTTAGGCATGCTTCTTAACTGGGGAGTGATGCATGGGATGACATGAGCGTTAAGCACTCCTCTACAACGACCAAGCCAGTTTCAGCCTGAAGAACTTAAAGGAAATAGCCTTTTATATGGTGTGCACTTTTAAAATGACCGTCCGTACAATTATACAGAAGTTAGATTCACCGTAGTATATTTCTGGTACAACCCATAGTCACAGACATTCAAAGAAGTCACTTCTTTGAATGTATGTGACATCAAGGATCAAAATGAAATGAATTGCAACGAACACCGAGTACGGGTGCAAACGTATGGGAAGGAATTCAAAAGATCTTGCAGAGTGTGATGCTTGAAAACTGAACACCAAAAAGGATGCGAACAGGCACAGAAATTACATCAATCTGATCGTCCAAAAATGTATTTGATACCTTCTTAATTCACGGCTATACTTTTATTTAACATAAAAGAACCTCATCGCTTGTCATCGGTGAAACACAACACCTAACTCAATCGAACTTGTACCGACAATTTACGGACGAGTATGTTGTCGCAGAATATTGACGAAATATAATAAATATAGCAAGCGCTTACAGCAAATTTTTAGTTCTGAAGCGCAGTATATCTTGCATTCCGTCATATCCGACGAACACTCGGTTGGTTATTTGGGCTTACGGGCGCATCGACTGCGTTGGTCATACAGCTTCCGACGAACACTCGCGGCACCATCAATTAAAGAATGTGCATAATGTACTGTTTATATCGCGGTAAAACCTAAATGAAATCCTTGCTGTAGAGAACGCATTCTGGTGTGCTAACTTCTGCTTGACGATTTTGGCGCAACGTGTGCAGGTTGAGTTAGCTTATGACTTTTTGGTTTGTTTTGCATTAATTATGTTTGACTTTGAAACTTTTCCGGCTATATCATATTCCCTCCACGTTTTGATCGTGGGGATGGGGTACCTCATCACGAGTGTTGGGATATCGAAACGCATACTGAAAGGATACCAAGCCCGTCAAGCTGTGAGTATGAAGATACGATCAGTCGTGGCACGAGCGGATCCCGAAGTAATAATCGAGGGAAGGGAGTGTGGAGCACTCGTTCAGGGGTGCCACGAACGTGATAAAATTATGGGACCCTTGCTTCACAAGGGGCACCAATCTCCTTCAGATGAGTGTCTTTCATTAAAGACATCAGTCGTGGGCACTCGCGTTTTCTTGAGTGACAACTAAACAATTTGAGGGGAATGCACATTAGTAATCTCTTACAATGGAGCGCCGTTTTCCCATTAGTGGGGCACCGTATTCTGATCGGGGAAAGTGAGCACCTACCCCCAGTGCCCCCTCTCTGAATCTGCAAATGAACAATGGGTTATGATCAGGGTTGGATTTATGTTTTGGAATCCTGGATGCAGAAAGAAAACCATGGGCTGTCAAATGTTGACAGAATAACTTTATTTCTGCTTCTGACATCACTTTTTAAAAACTTTCAGTGAGTTCATGGCATTCTCATAAAACGGCAATAAGTTTCCACCATTCAATCGCTCAGCACAAATCCAGGACCAGGCTGTTCCCAAGCCCCAGTCCTGACAGCGTCAGTCAGGTCTCCTGACTGAGATTGGGTGGGAAGGCGTAATGCAAGCATTTGGTTTCCAGAGGGCAACACAACAATGAATGATGGGCCAAGTTTTGATGATGTATAAGTAGGACAGGACCAAAGTTGGACAGAGTGTGGGAGGGGGGGGGTGTACTTTGAAACTGTATTCTTATACAAAGCCTATGGGGGTAATGTGAAATATCATCATATTGTGTGGGAGATTGAAAGGTAGCTGCTCCCATGGATATCGTGCGCCCACGAGAGTCGATTTATAAATTTGAGGAGTTCCTAATATTTTCATAACTGAATATTGGACCATATATTCAACCAATGATTGCACCTCCTGACCCAATAAATGCTTCCCACACATAATTTCCACAGACATGTCATACTTGTCCCTCATTCCTACACCTCTGGGAACAGTTATTCATGGGGAAAAGACAAAAGATGGCTCAGTTCAGGACACTTGTAAAAAGTATGAGCATTCCCCCTTGCCCTTCATTTTTGGCTGTGCTGCTGGGTGAAGTGGTTGGATGTTACATGATATGTTGTCAGTCCCCCCTCCCCTCCCCAACACATGTTTTCAAAATGTTGGCTTGTACCGCATCGCGATGGTGTAGCGATCTACACACATTGTGGGGCCATGGTACCCGGAAGGTTCCATAAGGACCCTGTAATTTTCAGTTTGAACATCAGCACTATTGCTTTGCACACAGAATGGAACTAAAAATAGTCTTGGCCCTTGAAACTTTTTTTTAGCATATTTCTAGAACGCCAACCCGTGTCTCACGGGTTCCGGCAAACCACAGGGGTATTGTGGGCTTGTTGAGCTCCACACATTTTTCTGGATTCGAGCCTGAAATAATTTTCAATGAAACTGAAGAGGCCTTGAGGGCTAAACATATAATAATTATATGTTCGTATCGTATCATATTATGATACGATACGATATAATATGTATAATATGTATAATATATAATATACGATGAAACAATTGTAAAGGTCTCAACATAACAGTGCCATCGAGTGGACGGCATGCATCGGGACGGCAGGGAGTTCTAGGGACGGCCAGATGGACTTTGAAAACCGAACAAAGAACTTCTCTAGTCCCAAGTAATACGGATATTTAGCTGCTTATTCGGGCACCAATATTGCGGACAGGTGGGACTGGTCCTTAGTACACTGAAATGCTGAAAGTCGGTAACATACCTGATTTGTTTAATTCTTGGTTGGTTATTGTGGCTTTAGGGCCCTCCGACCATAATGGTCCTACATAACCGATATGTATGCATGTGTATGATGTACAATGGAAATCGGTTTGCAGGGGTCGTTCTTAAGGTACATTAAGAATTAACAGTTCTTACATTGCATAAAACAGCAAGATGAAACTGCTAGTTTCAGGGTGCACCATGGCTAAGAACTTTATAGCAGACATGTATCCTTACAGGAACTCTGTGACTATCTGCTAAATCTTATCCGATTCCAGAAGTCCAAACCGAATACATACATACACATACATGCATACATAAATACATAGAGATTATATATATATATATTAATACTTATGCTACCATGTGATGGCGGGGCCAGCTCGGCCACCAGCTGACTCACGGCGATCGAGTTGACGATCTGCTGGATGCCGGTGACACAGTTGTGGGCGAGCGTGAGGCTGACGAGGCGGTGCGAGGTGAGGCGCGCCACCTCCTGCAGACAGTGCAGGCCGACCGGCGAGCGGGCGGTGGCCGAGTGCGGCTGCAGGTCGGACAGGTCGAGCGTGTCGAGCCGCGGTGCCAACTCGGCCAGCTTCACCACCTCGTCCACGGCCAGGCGCCGGCAGCCGGACAGGCTGAGGCGGCGCAGCTGTGGGCAGCCGTCGCACAGCGCCGCCACCGTCGCCGGCACCACCGCGTTCGACCAGCCGGCTGCCGACGGACGGGCTGTCAGTGCGCGGCAGCCACAACGCCGCCCCGTGTGCACAGCACCGCATAGCACGGCGCGCGGCGCGCGGCGCGCACAGCTGACGCGCCGGCTCAGGTTCTCAGTGGTCGGCAGCAATGTAACGGACGACGGCGTGGAGCAAGCCGACACAGGATATCGCGGCCTAACGTGAAGCGTTCACACGCCATCAGACTCCCGTGTTGAATATGGATAGCTCATCACGATTGACTGCAATATTCCCAGTGCAAACGTCAAAGGACAAATTTCACAGATCAAACGCATGATCAGATGACGCTACGTTTATGTGGCAGGTACTGCTAATGCATAAATAACCCCTAGTTGCAACTAGGGGAAGTAGCAAAACACTTATTCAGATAGAGTCGGGCCTGGCAATTATCAGGAAACCAGACATTAATATTTTGGCTATTGGTGATGACACCGCATTCGAACAAAATAACACTTGTGTTTCACATGCTTAGGATATGACAACGCAAAATATCACACTAGTTACTATGAAATGTCCTTTAAAGACATGGCAGTCTGCTTTCTAAAGATATGGCAGCCATCGCACTCAACACAGGGAATATATGTTTAAAACCAATTGCAAGCAACAACAATGATTCCTCGCGAAAATGACTAAGTACTGTCCTGCTATCCTACTTGCTATTGCTATTTTCGTGGTGATTCAACATCAATACTAAATCGTGAGGTCCATTCTTCCAATAGACGAAGAACAGCGTAGTTCATCGAACTGGAGAAGCGTTCCTTATGCACAATATGTAACTCAATAAGCAAACATATTCCAATCGGCTACAATGGAACCTATACTGAAATGAAATCAACAACTTACTTTCTACTAAATGCCGTTGAGATAGTCTTCTCAAGATCAGCCGAAATCTTATTGTTAAAACCATCACGTTGAAAAGAATATCAACCGGCTATATTTTGGCTTCAAGGTGCTCAAAAATCGAGTCGTCGACCAGATAATTTTAGAGGTGGCTAGACAACACCAGAAGAGCATTGGATTCTTACGACGTATTCGAATGCTAGGCCTCATCAGTGCGTCCAAATTCGCGATTTTATGTGTCCAGGTGAGGTCACAAATACAATTTCAACTTGAGATAACTTCCAAATTCTGAATAAAATCGGTCAATAAAATCGGAACTTGGGCTATTTCGAGGTACGAATTTAGCTGAATGCTATCTCCATCTCCATCCGCTATCACACATTATCCACGAAGAATTTGCTTACATGCATCCCGACCGGTAATTGAGCGAATTTAGACACACTGTATCATAATTAGGCTTCGCCGACCCCTCACGCCAACCGACCATGGGTGAACTCCGCAATCCAACAGGCTGTGAGATTCGAGCCCGCGATCTTACGGTCGAGAGTCGAATGCCTCACCGACTGAACTACCGCGATCCGAAAGTGGTTAGGCAAGTAGCAAAACTGCTATGTAGTCCTTGTCTGATGTTTAATAATTCATCGAAAATTATAAGAAAACTAGGTGGCATTTTTACTATGTTCGAACATATTCGCAATCTTCGGCAAAATATAAGTGGCACTTGAGTGAGCAAACGCTCATGCCAAATGCAGCGGAAGTAGTGGGTAGAAGACGTCGCCGCTCAAAACTAGCATCAATATATTTAATTGAACTTATCCCGAATGTTTGTGGGAATGCCTTTTGACTACGGTACTGTGCTTAGCAGAGCCTGCTCCGTGAACCCTGAACCAACCGCCCGAATCTGGGAATTCCAGTTTAGCGGTGATGTTTTGGCTGAGCCGTCAGTGCACTGTCACGGCAATACAATACAATACGGCCGTCCAGTTCCCGTATTCCCGGCCTCATCGGGCAGTTGCCAGCTGACCATCCTAACCCGGGGTACGCGAGCACGTGAAGCGACTTGACGAACCCCACCTTGCCGGAACAGGGGAAACCGATGCAGGCAGGATCTCCAGCTAACTAAGCTATTGGGTTGCATGTCTGCCTCATGTTGCATGTATATCAGTGAAAATGTACTGTATATGTCTGAACGCTAATATTCAATTGTTTTCTTTCTATCTTGCATTCCTGGTGATCACGAATAACTCCACGGAGAAATAACGCACACAACTAACTTAGCCCATTTACAGATGATCAACAGATCAACAGGCAGACAATGACGAAAATTACCGACTGCTACAATAGCTGGTGATATTACTAGCCGAGTAAAACTAACCTAAGTTGAGCTCCTCGGTCTTGGAGAGGCGGTTCTCGATGAGCCAGAGCAGCAGCCTTTCGTGTCGGAACTTGTCGGGTATGCGGCCGGTGGCCAGGTCGACGGTGTGCCAGAGAGAGGGCGTCAGCGCCGCCTGCCGCCACAGGCGACACACGCGCGACAGTCGCACCAGGGTGGGCACCGCACCCGAGCCGCTCACCGCGTGACTGAATATCAAACACAGCAGCTCTGGCGAGGCGCGCTCGCCCCATGGCCCCTGCGGCCGGTCGTCGTCCTCGACGGCCGTCTGACACGTCGACTTGGAGCGGCGGCGACGCACCAGCGGCCGCTCGTCGTCGTCCGAGCACGTCTTCTTGGAGCGCCGGCGGCGCTTCACCTTGGGCTTGGCGTCGTGGTGGTCGTCGTCGACCGCGTCCTTCCGGCGGCGTCGCGATCCGGCCGCCTGCGGGCCCAGCGTCTCGACGCGGATCTTGAGCTTGATGGAGTTGGCCTCGGGCGAGATCTGGCTGTGGTAGGTGGTGCGCGCGGCGCGGCCGCGGCCCGCGCGACTGCGCAGACCCTCGCCCAGGCGTGGGTGGAATGTGACGTCGCACAGCAGGCAGCAGCACTCGGCGGCGCGGTGCGGCGAGGCGGAGATCGCGTCGCGGCCGGCCGCCGGGCGCGGCGAGGCGGCCGCCGCCGGCGACTGCTCGACGTTCGCCGCCGTCCCGGACGAGACGGGTGCGGCTGACGGTGACGGCGACACCGCGCCGGTGCCGTTCACGGCCGGAGCGGCCGGCGTCGGCACGCGCACGTCAGCCGCCGCTGGCCGAGCGTCACCACCGGCCGGCGGGTGTCGCGGCTCGGCCGCCGCTCCGGCCGCCTCTCCGAGTCGAGCCACCTCCACAGTGAGTGCCGGTTCGGGTGAGAAAACGCCCGGCGAGTCGCTTCCGGCCGACAGGTAGCGCGACCCGGCGGTCTGCGGCGTCTCGCTGAGCCGGACCGCCTCAACAGCCGGTGTGAGCTCTGGAGAGAAGACGCCCGGCGAGTCGCCGCCGGCCGACGGTGTCTTCATGACGTCGCTCTCCGAGCTGGAGCACAGCGTGTTGGTGTTGCGCTCATTGGAGCTCGGATACTCGAACCGGTCGCCCAGCTCGTATCCGGTGAACTGTGGCTTTTCTTCAGTGCTGGAGTCCATCTGCAGCAGAGATAGAGAATGCCAGTGTGAGCATATCGGCAGTTGGGGTTGGATTTTACCTTGATAATGGGCGTTGTCACAACTGGGGACTCTGGGGTACGGACCCCATCCGATATTTTTGGTGGGGTTCGAACCCGTTTGAAAAACTGGTAAACTTCGGGAAAATATGGTATCTTCCTGAAGTTTCCCGTTTATGTATCAGGCAGCATCTGAAACGGGTGGATGGACTCGCCGGACGGTCCCACTATCGGTCCGCCGGGCAGGTCTCCGTCGCGGTCAGTACCACCATGGCCCATGGTGCTCCAGACGAATGGGTCCGCCTGCCTGACTGAGCTGTCCTTAATCCTCGCCGTACCGAGGGGATCTCGAGAGGCCCATTCCTCAGGGTTTCCCGTAATAGCAGCCGAATGAGTGGACGCAGAGATACAAAATGTTTAATAGCTTGCTATGCATCTGCTCTGCACATCTCATAAAAACATCAGGTCCAGGTCATCAAAGGTCATTGACATGGACCAGGTCAAAGTTAGTGATATTCCAAAATATTTCAAAATGCCACCATTCGGATAGTTGCAACAGATAAGCAACAAACTCAGCTTATGCTGTCTTTCCATCAAGACGAACAACCCCCACTTGACAATTTTAACTAACGTCTATGTTACTGACCTGAGGTCAGGTCAATTCCCATGTTCTTTACCACATTGCATGAGTAAAGTTCAATTTAAGGCATTTCTCACGCCCATCATGCCCATGACTTGCTTGGGGCTCACCATTGTCAAAAAGTACAATTCTCCCCGCACTACATGGAAGAGTTATGTTCCTCATTTCACCATGTGGCAAAGCACATTATAGCTCCAGTGGAGAGGATGTTTACAGGGAGGCTCAGGGGGATTCTTCAACAGCATGGAATAATCTTCCAAAATTCCCATTCATTTTTTTTGTTTGCTTATAAGTCATGACTGCCATCGTGTTCGGGCTCTGGGGAATTATTTTGGGGAAGATTTCAAACACAAAACTTACTTGAAATCAGAACAGGAAGGCGAAATCAACCATGGTCTCAAAATGTTTGACCACTCAATTATATATTCCAAAATAAACTCAATTATATATATATGGGGGACGAGTGGTCTAGGGGTAAGATGCTCGTCTCGGAATCGAAAGGTTGTGGGTTCGAATCTCACCTGTCGCTCTCTTCGCCCGCGACCAATCGGAGTGAGAGATTGGCGACTCTATATGACTCAACGGTCGACGTGTCGTAAAACCAATAACCAACCAATTATATATATATATATATATGTTCAAAAATTGAAGTTTGATGTTTCATTATGTTTAAGTTAAGTTATTATGTTTGATTTTTTTTATAATTGATAGAGCACAAAAGAAACCTTGCTTTAAACAAGGTTATCTTCATAAAAAGTGCTTATTTTAGCCAGAAACTTCCACTTTATCCCTAAGGGACAAATAACTCAGAATTTAATTCAAATATTTTTACTTCTTAAAGTGTGATGTCTGGTTGAAATCTTTTGAGGATACCTCATTTGACCTTGACTAACCTAGCTGGTGACCATGGATGACTTCAAAATTTCCACACAACATGTCCAATTGATGTGGAAAAAGGTATGCCAAATGTCTGAGTGCTGTCGTGCGACATTTTTCACTATCCGTGGAAACCCTTATGAAAGACATAAAAGA
Source organism: Ashinkailepas kermadecensis (assembly GCA_034440615.1). Lineage (NCBI taxonomy): Eukaryota > Metazoa > Arthropoda > Thecostraca > Neolepadidae > Ashinkailepas > Ashinkailepas kermadecensis. The sequence continues at coordinate 522,093 of JAOTOM010004980.1, forward strand.
TCAGTGCAACTATGAGCCACAAGGGCCCTTCTTATTCAGAATAGTTGCAACAGATAAGCACTAAACTCAGCTCATGCTGTCTTTCCATCAAGACGAACAACCCCCCCCACTTGACAATTTTAACGAACGTCTATGTTACTGACCTGAGGTCAGGTCAATTCCTATGTTCTTTACCACATTGCATGAGTAAAGTTCAAGTTGAGGTATTTCTCATGCCGAAAATGGAAGAGCATGTAACAATTTAGCATTAAAGGCTAAATTATGCGCCAAATGTCAACGGCAAAAGGTTGGTTGCTTATCTATATAATATATGTGACAGTAGACTTTCTTGGGGCTCACTGTTGCTATGAATTAAATTTCTCCCCTCCCTGAATTGAAGTGTGATATTCCTCATCCCACCATGCCCATGACTTGCTTGGGGCTCACCACTGCCAAAAAGTACAATTCTCCCCTCACTACATGGAAGAGTTATCTTAAGAGGGGTGAACATAAAAAGACCCCCCAGATGGAGCAGGTTAATGTGAAGGTATTCTTTACCTCATGAAGAATGGCTCCATCAGAAAAATGACAATAAATACACAGAAAAGTTGAAGCAGACAATGTTAGTGGTCCACTCTACTCTAGGCTGTGCTAATCTAGATACAGCACACATGATATTGTCAAAAGAGCATAACACAATGATAAGCATATCAAAGGCTGGTTGTTATTGAGGTTTAGGGGCTCATCAAATGCATAGGTTATACAGCTTATGAAACGCCTGGCAATTATTATTCCACGTATGAGAGGGAGAAGGGGTGGGATGAGGCACCCATGGGATCCAACACCTTAGTTGGGGTAGCCTGGATTATATATGAGAACCATCAGATTCTAAAACTAGCTTCTGAATCACAAATGACATGGATTTCACCAGCTACTCAACTTCTTGATATCAAAACTACCAACATGGCAAAGCAGCCTCTACTGGGTAAACTTAGAACCTCAACATTTCAAAAATCCAATGTTTCAAATTTCAAAAGTTCCAGTGCCTCCAGGCCTCTGATGCTTGAAGTACCAGATTTCTTTAAGACTTCAAAGTTATCAAACCTTCAAATCTTTGAAGTTCTGAATGCAATCAAATATCTAAATCAGCTGAAAATGCAGATAATAAAACAGACAACCCTGAAGTATTCAACATTCTGACAGAGCTGTGACAATACAATGCACAAAGCATACATGCAGTTGCACAGTGTTACAATAATGGTTTTTCATTAGGTGTGAGATGTCAAAACAAGTACAGCAGATGTCTAATTTTGACATGCAGGCAGCATGTCATTTGAAATCCTTCTGGTTCAATTTTGGCCCAACAACATATTCATACTACTATATTTTTCTTCCTTCTTTTGGGAAACACCAAATGTAGGGATATATGTATGATAATGATAACAGCACCATACTCTGAAGAAATGGTATTGCATAGCAGATCACATCATAGGTAATGCCTTTACCTGGAATTGTACTACAAGTTTATGCATCACAATCAAAAGTGAGCATGATACTTAATATGATTCTTACTTAATAAAAGCATGATACTTACACACAAGGTACTGGTAGACATGAACATGGAGACTAAATAAACACATCAAGAGGCATGATGTTGACACATCTTTGAGAATGTTTATTCAGTGTCCAGAAAGTGGTATATTCCACTCTGTGACAAATAATTTATCATTGCAATTGCATGGTAAAAGCATGTGTGTCCAAATGGCTGAGGTGTACAGACTGTACCCATGAAGCTTCTAAAAGCTGATCATCAGAACAAAAAAATTACATGGTTGTGAAGAATTAGGGGAGGGGATAACATCAGTTGATCAGATTCAATATATCCTGCTGGCTATGCTCCTATAGCATGTTATCTACCATTGCACCATCAACACAAATTTTGTAATGATGGTGCCCAGTTGTTTGCTTACCATGACTTATCTGTGTACAATTGTACTATAATTTGGAGACAGCATTTCAAGAAAAAAATTGCAACATGTTTCTTAACATGATTAAGATGACATAGTCACCAATTTCTGCCACAAATGCACAGCTTTCAGTTCACAAGTGTTAGTTAGTTATTTGGGCTTAAGGGCGTGCCGACTACGAGGTCATTTAACGCCCATCAGTTCACAAGTGAAATAATACCAAAAAGAAGACCCTCCGTGGGATAATATATAATGAAAAAGAATGCAAAATGTAAGAAAACATAACCAAACACAGCTTAACATTTTCAGAAAAATAAGCTTTTTCATTTTTTTTTCATGTTCAAAAAGTTTAAACCAAAAGAAACAGCAGAGTGCTTAAAATGTTCTATATATTTTTGTACTTAAATTTGCATACCATGTTTATGAGCATGATTAAGATGATGTCACCACTCAGTTTTGCAATAAATGCTTATTCTTCAGTTGGCAAGCAAAATAACATTAAAAGGGGGCTTTGAATGAGGTACATATATCATAAGAATGTCCTAAAAACAACAGAAAAATCACAAAACCTAACATACTATAACCTAACCAAACCTAGCTTCCCAAGCAACAAATTTTTTTAATGAAAAAAAATGGGACAAAAATCTAAATTTGTAAACTGAAGAAAAAACAACCATAATCTAACCTGCTTTTGAAGAATAAAAAAAATCGTTCATAAAAAAATCACCTAAATGTTCTGACTGAACATCCTAACCTTGCACAGCCTTAACACGCGCACTGGAGGGGGGGGCGAAATCCGCCCACCCGTCCAGTTTTTCGTACATAACTGCAGATTTTACCGGTCGATATACGCGATTTTCTGCGTACCTGCTTAGAAATGACCGGCGCGTCGCTTAAAGCAAGACAAATGGAAATCGGCCGAACATTTTTTGAGTTAGGGGCCATTAAAGTAAAAAAATGATTAGCGCCAGACCACAAAAATCGGCGCTGATGCGCTTCCCGTATATTCGCAAAAGGGAAGTGTTCTTGGCAACACTAGCGACTTGTTTGATGTATATTGATATTCTATATAGTTTTAAGATCATGTTAAGTCACCGAGGTCAAGTTCATGACAGGTTAATGGAACCAAACTTGGTCAACTGGAATGTTGTCATAAATGCACTACTGTTTGTTAGTTAGTTAGATATTTGGGTTTTAGGGTGCATCAACTGCATTGGTTATACAGCGCCCATACACTACTGTTTGTCATTTGTACTGTTTGTCATTGTGTTTCCATACTTTATTCATGCACTTCACTCCTTTCTTCGCGAAGCCAATTGCGCCGAGCTGCCCGACGGAGCAGTTGGGCGGTCGGCCCGGTTTCGGTAACTGGAACAGGTAACTGACCTGATAAAGTGCTGCTATATAGGTGATCTGAGGTCAAATGTCGGGTCTAGCATCTGTATTACATCATTAGCAATGTCCAAAACATCATTGATGTTCATTTTGGAGCGTTTAAACACAATCACAGCGATCCATAACAATGACAAGGCAAGCCACTCAAAAGAAGAAAATTTTGACAAATGTGACCTCATTTGACCTTGAAGATATTGACCTGTCATGAAATTTGCACACAATAGAGTTCACTACCATACCCATGCACCCTGTGGATTTTGTTCCTCCAGCTTTATTAGGAGCTGAAATCTTAGAGGGGTGGAATCTGCCCCCTCCAGTGCTCATAATTTTCAGAGGCCCTCCAGGGTGCATGTTAACCTCTTTGTTTGCTTTATGAAGCTAGTGTGTAAAACTTGTCTTGTGAATACCTTAGCAACAATAAACACCATAATACTGATAAAAACAGCCTAACATAACAAAGCCCACCTTCTTTTTAATTCCATTAAAGGCAAAACTTGTGATTAACTTATCTCATATCCAAGCTAAACTGCAATAATACCACTATCCAAACATTGTCTGCTGATCTAAGTTTTGATTCATGTGTGGTTGAAGCTGTAAGCTTGAGGGACAAAAGCAAATATGAAGATATTGGTCTTTTGAAGCATTGATATGTGATTCTGTGGTTCTGAATGAATGAACAATGAGGGTATCTGTTGCAATTTTATAGTTTTCAGGCACTTCAGGGTTTGAAACCTGACAAAGGCCAATAATTTTGTGTGCCCTCTGTGCCCATTTCAGGTCTTATGGACATTGGACATCCATCAGACATCTGCAAAAATGCCTGTGGGTATCTGTTTCCAAATTGCTCAGTGTGTAGCTGAAACAGAGCAAAAATTTACATCTGCTTGACCCCCATCCAACAACTATTCAAAACTGAGGTTTGCTTCAACTTTTAGTGAGGCTTCTTTGGATACAATATGCTGTATATTGCAGTTCATGGTATATATGGAACAAGCTTTACACACATTTACCTTCATAAAGTAAACAAATGGGTTAGGTTTGGTTAGGTTAGGCTTTTGTTTTTTGGTGAAAATTCTCAATTTTTTAAACAAAAGAATTTGTTTTTGTGCATGGAAGGTTAGGCTAGATTAGGCTAGGTTATGTTACATTTTTCTTTATTTTGAACATTACTTTTTATGCTATATTACCCAACTCCAAGCCCCTTTTTGGGTGTTATTTTGCCCTCCAACTGAAAAGTATGCATTTGCAGAGGAAATTAGTGGTTGCATCATGTTAACCACATTTATAAGTATTGCATTGGAAAAAGAAATTCCAGGAATTCAAAAATTAATTAAAGTACAAATTTACCCAATATACTACAACTGCACCACAAACATGCCCCCAATGTTCATTGAGAACGGTTCTAGATGGAGTACTGTAATTCTCAACTTTTTGCATTTAACTTCAGATGGACATCTGGTAATTAAAAAAATCATCAAAAAGCATGGTTGATCTTCAAAAGCAGGTTTGGCAAGGCCAGGTTAGGTTAGGATATATTTTTACTTGTAAAATTCCTATGTTGGATTGCACTTTTCTCTTTTACTTTAATTCTATGCATACCTATCCACAATCCCCTTTTTAGTGTTATTTTCCTTGCCAACTGAAATGTAAGCATTTGCAGTGGAAATGAGTGATTACATCATGGTGATCACATTCATAAATGTTGCATTGGAAAAAACAAAAAAATAATGAAACACCCTCAAGCACAAATTTATCCTTCCTCCTTTGTCTACTTTGTATCATATGCCTATTTTCTAATGGCAAGTGATGCCAGGGTGGGACGATCATCGGTTAGTTACGCACAGAATGACCTACCACAGCAAGACCTCCAATAAAAAATATGAGTGGGACAACACATTTTATGCATACATAGATACGTACCTACCTACGACCTAGGTGGCTAGGATGGTAACCAACTAGGCAACTTTAAACAATTCAGATAACACCTTGCAGCCACTTTGTCAGCGACTGTAACCAGTGACACACTAGTTATTTGTAAATCAGCACTCACATACATACCTGTGTGGAAAACAGCTAAACAGCTGCAGATTGCTGCACCAGGGTCGCAATGTGGGACAAGAACTAGGTAGGTACCTAGTACCTATCTAAGCAGGTACCTATTTGACAATACCCACCTCAGCAATAGCCACAAACGATCATAAAAGATAAGTTGAACGGATGAAAGTGACACAAAAATGGCCGCGTTATAACTTGCTACTGTTGATATATGACAGAGCCAATGCATAGACATGGAAGAAATAAGGGCGGATGCGAGACTACCCCACAACAAACAACCAAAACAACACCTGCAGCAATCGGCCCCATTATCGCTGAAGAAACAATTTCGCTCTGCGCCGAAGTCGCCGCGTACCGCAAAGGAGGCCTCCCCTCATTGATTTGTTTGGAATCAACCAGAATCAACTTGAACCTAAATTGGCTTACATTTGTAATGTCAAGTCACATATAAATTAAAGCATGAATGCCAGGAATAAAAAAAACTATAAAAAAACAAAACAAAAAGTCGATGGCTGCATAAACCTATCCATGCACAATAGTGTTTTCGTAAGTTGCCGCGGCTGGTCAGTCGCGCTAGTGTCGTACCAAGGATTAACCAATATTAAACCCCAAGGCCCATCGAGTCGGGGGGGAGGCAAGTTGTTCCGGGCCTGTGACGTAGACAAGGCGATACTCGGGAGCACTTTGCGTGCATCTCAAGCCAAAATGGACAATATTTGCCACGGCTTTACGCAGGAAATTTTAATTGTACATGATAAAATGTAATACCATGCAAATGCCTGACGAATTCTACACACGAATCCGGATCGTTTTTACTTGTATCACACCGAAAAAGTATGTTTCCTTCCCGGTAAACGAGGACACTACACAAAACCGGCCGGCCGACTCCCGGAGGGCAGGGCCTAAGTCGTTGCCATGACGACCGGCTGGCCCTCAAGGCCAGTTGTGCGTCGAGCTTCGGCAGAAAAGGAAGCTGCTGTTAAATGAAATTGAACGTTCTTTCTCATTCTTTGTACTCTTTTTCATGTCATTCTTTGCTTTCTCGTGTCAGCTGAATACAGGAGAAAGTAAAGCATGCCATAGTACCATATGCTCTTTTCTAATGAAAATTTATAGAAAAGTAAGAAAAATGAAGAACGTGAAGTTTTTGCCGCGGTTGCGGCACTTTATCACCAATTGCCAGGAATCTGCTAGATTTGGAATATTCTACTATAGGATTCAATAATCCGCCAGATGTCCACCACATTCTAGTAGAATATCGCATATTATAGCCGTGACGTCACCAAGGCACGCTATATACTAGATCTGAGAATATACTAAACTTGGGTGTACCCGTTCTTTAATATACTCTGTATCGAGTCAGGTTGGACAATAACGCCAGCTGACATGGGATGCGTGAGGATGGGATGCGTGAGGTGCAGTGTTACAAAAAATAATAGAACTAAAACAAAAGTTGCTAGAGACTGGGAACTACCTGATTGTTGTTCAAAAGTGTTTTCTTGATATGGTCTTGAAATAAATACATGAAATTAGCTCTTATTTTACTTGAACTAGGCCGTCAAACACAACAATTATTTGCATGCCCGTCTATTCACACCCATGCCATGCAACGGTGATCTTACAACCAATTTGTGGAGGAATTGAAAGCTACGTTTATGATGCGACGACTGTATGCATGCGCGAATAGTGAGTATTCCAATATTATTATTACGTGGATTTTCCGTGTATTTGGGGGGGGGGGGGTATTCAGTGTGTGGATTTTCCTTGCATCCGTGATCCGTGTAGGTGCGAGCATAGCAGGGCGCTAGAACTGCTTTCAAAGGGGCTATATCGAGCGGTCCATATTGACTCCCGTTCGAAGTCAAGAGTATCCCGGGGAGGGGGATGGAGAGGTCCCCGGTTGCCGTTCCGCAAACCATGGTGGATGCATCGATGATGCATGACTGATGCCATAAGCATAGCGTATTCCTCTTTTAAATAACGAGTCCAACCATGAGTGCTTGCCTCATGACCAAACTAGATCCCGCCACCCTTGCTCCCAAAGGGTAGAGGCTGCGAGAGGGCTACCATTCGATCCTTATCGACTCACATGCTAAATCTGGGCATCCCAGGGTGTGTGTGTGGAGGGAGGAGGGGGGGGGGGGAGCTGCAGAGATCTCAATTTGTATCGTGCTTTCCCCTCGCACTGGTGACGCGCGTTTGGCTAAATGTATGGGTCTAAACCCATACATTTTGATCGAGAGGAACACGCACCGTGGAAGCGGGGGGTTACGGTTTGTTTTAGTTCAAAGTATAAAAATTCAAATTAGTCAGACTTCAACCAATATGGCTCTAGAGGGTTGCCACTTCCCGAACGGAGTGGGGTGTTGGAAGCATTTGTTGCTATATATATACACATATATATCTATATCTTTATATATATATATATATATATATATATATATATATATATATATATATATATATATATGTATATATGTATATGTATATAAACATCGCACTGGGGAAAAACCGTGTCGTCCGCATAGTCCACCATTATACGTATGCAGCGGTCCGTGCAGATACGCGGCGCCTTACAAAACTCCGTCGGGTTCTGGCGTCTTGACGGGGTCAGTTACAGAGAGCATGTCAGCCTTCTGCAAGCGCTCCTCAGCTGTTCTGCGCGCCGCGTCAGCTAGCGCAGTCGGCTGTAGGGCGCCAGGGGCTCAGTGCTGACACTTGACCACCTCTCCTGCAGCGACTAGGCCAGGCCTTTGGTAACCCCATTAGCCCGACTAAGCTTATTCATCGCCTGTTTAGGGGTCCGACGCACTACTCCTTTGCCAGCATGGGTGGAGAATTCTGAAAATGGCAACCCCCGCCACCAACCTAGGGGCCCCCCGCAGCAAGGGCCCCCCAGCCATAGGGGCCCCCAGTTGCAGGGGGTTCCGCTACCGGGGGGGGGGATGTGAAGAATGTTTTCGCGAGGGGCGCAAGTGGAACTCAGTCGCGAACCGTGCGGGATTGCGCTGTATGTACCCGACCCCTAGCCCCCCCCTCCACCAGGGTATTCCCTCGCCTTTGTATAACTACTTCTAGACATTTTGTAATGCTCACCTTGGCTGGGCAGCTATTTCCGTCATTTTTCACAATGTAATATAGTAACTAAAGATGGAAAAGCTGGACCCAAAGCAATAAATAGGTATTGACAGTTCCTAAATTGAGGACTATGTGAGGGCACCATGCAAATAACATTTTAAGAAGCAAAAATGTACTATTCAAATTAGAGATGCCGATTGGATTCCAAATCTTTGGACTTCCAAAAATTTTCAAAGTCCAATTTGGAAATTGGACGGACAGGGGCAAATATCTTTGGAATTTTTTGGACAGCCAATGTCATTTCGTCGTGTTATTGGGGTTATTGGTTGTAGGTAGTAGTTATTTGATATAAAAAGTGGGAATTTTTGGACAACTTGATTTTTTGGACACTTTTGGATGGACAGCTGGTCCATCCTTGGATTTTGGATTGGACTTTGGACAATAACTTCCCGAAAACGGCACCTCTAATTCAAATGTAAGAGTCGTTTGCAGATTTTACGTTCTGGTGGAAGAAAACAGCCATTCCCAGATGATAACTTGAAGATAACTGGGAAGGTCCGATGACCCCGTCGCGTCCACCACCATAATTTAGTTCGAAAAATACCCTTCAGTATATCGTGGTAAAATTACTTTGAAGTACACATCAAACGGGTTAAGTAGGTAGGTATATTCCCTAACCATATCTACGGTTTTTGGCACAATATTCACGGACCTTGTCATGTCTCTCGACCACCATCATGACAAAAGCAATCCTCAGAAAAAAACGATACAGAATTAATATGTACGTTGCGGTCTCAGACTTTGGACATTTTAGCGGACATTTATAGTGGTCACAATATCGGTGATAGAGATCCCGTTCGCCCCTCATTATATAGGAAAGTTCTTGTAGATTCCAAACATCATACATACTTAGGATTTTCAGTGTCTTAAATGTCCAAAATTTAGTAATTTCTCTTAAAAAAAGGTCTGAAATCGGCATTTTTGCACTTAAATTATTTTGCACATCTATGTTTGGGTGGCTGCTTTATAAAACTTATAGCAGATACAAGAATGGATTAACGCGCATTGTGTATAGCGGTCATTTAGCTTTCGAAATATGTATGGGTGACACTTCTTATTTAAAGGACAAGTGTCATAATTGTGCATTGTTTAATTGTCCAATTGCCCATGTAGCCAAGGGGGGCAGGGACGTAGCCAAGGGGGGGGGCAGGGACAAGTGTCATAATTGTCCATACGTCTTTAAATGAACACGTGAAAAGGTGGGATTTTCCAAAAACATTGTCTTTGATTGAAGTTAGCTGCTTTGTTCCGCACAGAAACCCAAACATATGGGCCCTCACAAGAATTTTTGGGATGTGACAAACAATGGTGTTCATTTTCATACATTTGAAGCGCTCCATTACATATTGAACACAGGTAAGTACAAAGAGCTTTTTCTCGAGTCAGTTCAGGCACATAGCCATGGGGAGGGGCAGCCCCCCCGTGGTTGCCCCTCCCCCTGATGGGCCATTTTCTACCCGTAGTGGGCCATCGCCAACATCGCTTCTCACCCCCCACCCTCTCACCCCACCCCCGGTCACAAAAATCTGCCGCAAAGCCAGTCAGTTAGCCGTTGTTTAGGCCCTTTTGGAGCTGGCCTTGGGACCTTTTAGGAGCCACCCTCCCCCCCTGATGAGATAATTCCTGGTTACGTGCCTGGGTCCGTTTGTGAAAAATGAACACCCTTGTAAAAAATGTTCTGGCAAAATCTGGAAAACTTTCGAAAAACAAACATATAGCTATTACATCTCACCATTTCCGAACACGACATTTCCGCGATGCCAAGACAAAAGGTATGCAGTACACTATTGCATGGCTCAGTACTGGCCATTGTTTCTGTTCTGGATTATCAACATCACACTCGAAAGCTTTGAGGCCAATAACAGTTGGGTTTTGATACATCCACAAAGCGACTTAGATACGTACATATATCAACTAGGATTTTCATATTTCAAGGGCCTCAACCCGCAGTTTAATAAGGACTCGAGGAAATCAAAACGACAAAAACGGCAAGTACGACATGATGCATGGGAAGGAACACATGAAAGCGAAACTACACAGGAATCACAAAGCATACATCATCTCCTGATATTACATCTCACCATTTCCGAACACGACATTTCCGCGGTGCCAAGACAAAAGGTATGCAGTACACTATTGTATGGCTCAGTACTGGCCATTTTTCTGTTCTGGATTATCAACATCACACTCGAAATAACAGCGCAAGATATTTAATGCATTCTGGGAAGAGGTGTGTCCTAAAAGCTGACGCCAATCGTCGAACAATCCATTACAAAGAATGGAGAAGTACGAAGAAATGCGTCTCCGGTTTAGTGTGGAAATCTCGGAGCTATCAAATTGATGCAGCTTCCGTCGCATGTATTTTTGTTATGGCCCCAGTAGCTCAGCTTCGATGATAGTGAGAGCCGAATCCATCTTGGCTTGCCTCAAAACGCTCTTGAGACCTGGACTCAGGCTATTCAGATTGATAGACTATGGAAGCTCTCATCATTTGCGCAAGCCAACCGGCTTTTCACTTCATGTCTTCACGACTCGCGAAACACTGCCTTCGCAGAGGACAGGCTCTGATAAAAGCGTCCGCGATATCATCAGTTGAGGCAGACCTGACTGCGTCAGGATAAGCGGCGCATAACGCAGCGCCATTCAGGCGTTGCTGTCTCATGGTTGACCTCAACCACGTCTTAATACGTTGGAGCAGCGAGAAACTTCGCTCCGCTGTGCAGGACGTGACTGGAGCAGTCAGCAGAAGCTTCACCAGCTTCACTGCCTCCGTAAAGATGGCCCGGGCGTTTTGATCTTTGTGGAGGAGGTGCCGTATATCCTCGAGAGATTTCAGCTGTGTTTGCTGATGTGCTGCATGGTCATGGAGCATCTCCACATGACACCGGAGGCGCTTTGCGTCTAAGCTATAAAAGGCTGCTGTCTTATCCAAGAGCTCCCTGTTACTGGATAGGAGGCCCTGCTCAGCGTCATTGAGGACAGAGGCATCGGCGCTGACACCGAAGCGGTCCGTGAATGACTCTGAGAGAGCGTCCAGGCCCTCCATGTACAGGCGTCTGTACCGATCTTTAGGGCTCGTGTCGACATGAGGAGGAGCCCCATCGTCAATGCGTTTTGGGGGCCTCCTACTCTGCGGTAAGACGGGTTCCTCCACACCCGTATCGTCTGCCTCGTTACACACCTCATCCCAGAACTCATCAAATCTCTCGCGCTGACCCTTTATGCTGTTCTTTGTGGTCTCCACCAGCGCCATGGCCTGTTGCAGGCTGCTTTTGGGTCCCTGAACGGCCTTCATCGTAGGTGTCGCGGCATCAAGCAGTTTCAGAGCCAAGGAAGCGGTAAAGAAGAAGTCAAATCTCTGCATCTCCTTCTGGTATCCACTGGCGGTACTGCTGGCCTCAATGTTATTACTTTTGTCGCTTGCCAGCTCTTCCATGAAGTCCACGACCTCTCAGTAGTTTCTCAGCACAGACCGTACTGATGCCTCGCGGCACAGCCAGCGAGTAGGGCAGAGCGGTCGCAGGGCCGATGTCGGCTCCTTGGCTGCGAAGGATGCCAACCGCTTTGGCGAATCGCGAATGAACTCCACGACCTTGCCGAGCTCGTGGAGGCCGTCACGGAGCTCCTTTACCAAGCCAAAGGAATTCTGAACCACCAGGTTCATGCGGTGGCCTGCACAGTGAACGAAGACCGCCGCTGGCTGATCCGCTTTCACGAGAGCTTGGAGACCTTAACAGAATACACAAATTACACTCAACAATTAAGTCGCTTATTATATCACACTATGTTGTGTTCAGATTCAGAAGCAAAAACTTGCGCTCAACAAGTGTTATCTGACGATTTCCTGAGAATCTTACCATTCGTAGTGGACACATTTTGGCCAAACCACGCTAGGTCCAGGCGGCCCACGCAGCGCGCTTGCACCGACTAAGGCGCCGCGTCACCGGGAATATGAACTATTTCACGCTGTGGCGTGCTCAGAGATAGACCGCAGTCGCACACAAACCACGTTTTCTTTTTTTAAGCCAGGATTAACCGCATATGTATTGGCAGACACAACTAGCTACCACGAGCCTTGAGCCTATTCATTTATTTGGGATATCTGTCTTGGTTCACCACTGCGGGATTCATGACGGGGCTAGCTTTGACCGCCAGGTACCGCAAAATGGCTGATTGGCGAACCGGGAAAGTGACACCATAGGAAAGTAAATTAATGGATGTAAATTTGAAGCTGGGTTCCCCCGGGGAAATCGTTAGAATAAATGTGTGGTGAACCTTAGAAGTCGGAACATGGCCAAAATCGATGGCTTCCCCATGTTCAAGTTCGCCGACCGAGCACCATTCGACCCCCCCCCACCCGGTACCGCTCCTATGTGAATGGTGCACCCATGATCCAAAGTGATTTAAAATCAGCTTAAAATTGCGCAACTTTTGAGCTGGGTTCCCGCAGGTTCTGTCGGATGGTATATCCACAGTGTCGAAATAGACTGAAATTTCACTGAATTCCCAGCGATCCGTCGCGCCCATAATTTCACTATGGGCGCGACGGATCGCTGAATGCGCTAAATCACGTTTGGACAAAATATGGCCACTACGTTCCTCTTTGCTGTAATACGATTTTCATATATTTGATCCATCAAATTGGACCCATGACTCCATTAAAATAACCAAACAAAACAGCGCTCGAGAGATTTTGTCGTAAAACGTTTTATGGATTCACTGTTTATCTGTTATAGATTGTTATATATTCATATCCTGTCATATGACTGTGATTTAAGTCTTCTAATATATGTTTCTGACCTTTAAAACGACCCGACATGTTGGCGGCTCCATCGTAGCACTGGGCGCGGAGTTTTCCCATGTCGAGCTGGCATCGAAGGAGTACGTCTTTTAGGATGGTGTAGAGAGTACACGCCTTCGTGTCAGGCAATTCGTAGAGCCCAATGAAATCCTCGTGGACCACCAGGTCCTCGTCTACGTGACGGAAACATATGGATGCCTGCTCTTTGCGAGACAGATCAGCGGTTTCATCCATTATGATAGCGAAGGCGTCACAGCTCCTGATCCGCGCCAGAATTTGGTCTTCAAGGGTGGCAGCGCCTCAGAATTTCGTCCTGGATTTGGTGGGAGGTATAATGCTGCACTGGTTGGTTCAGGAAAACCCGCAAGTCTTCTTCGTGCTTGGCTATGAGCTTCACGACTTGAATGAAGTTGCCCGAGTCCTCGTCCTTACGGCGGAAAGGCAAACCCTGCGCACTGAGGTACCCAACCGCTTCTATGAGGCAGAGCAGGCTGGTTCTGGCGACCTGCTGCTGTTTCTTTGCGGCATCGCTGAAGATGGACAGAATTCTGGGTCTCTGGGCAACTGTCAGCAGTCCCTCTGCTGCTGGTCTATGGGTGGCTGAGGCCTCGTGCTCCCTGAATGCCGCTGGTCCATTTTCCCATCGTGAGAAACCAACATTAATAAACGGCGATTTCATCCGTCGCGCATTCTTCAGCAGGCCCGCTTTGTCAGCATCCCGACAGGTCGTGCACAGTACGACGTCTCGTGTACTGTCGTACATGAGCCATTCCACACGCTACGCCATTGAGGACAGAACTTTCTCACATGAGCCTTCTTGTCTGTCTTCAGAGGATTCGGACAGGACTCTTCCCCGGATCTAGAAACACCGGAGAACAAATATTTGTAAGGATGCTAAAAGGTAGCTTATCAGATCGTCTAGTGCAAGTTGGAGACTTGAGAGTGCGCTGGAATGCAAGTTGGAGACTTTTGGAGTTGGACAAGTTGGAGTAAATTTGGAGGGGTGCCCCTCCCTCTAAATTTCGCCACGACAATTGAGTGATTACGGATAATAAAAAAATGCGAGATGTTGATGTACAAATGCAATAAAGCTGAGACAGAGGCGCTATTTTATGTATATTTTGTTGCATACACATTCGTAATGTGATGTAATAACTAGTACTCTAAATGTTATGCAAACACATAAATTTAATTTTCACTATTTTTGCGCAATGCGTTTCCAAACGACGTACATGATACATCAGTATGGTTTTCCTCCATGTGTATCAAATAAATATATACCAAATGAGCAAAGGCTCCGGTACGGGGGGGACGGGGGGACGCGTCCCCCCCCCCCCAACTTTTGGCAAATGTTAACATTAACCCTATGACAGTGACGGGAAAGGATGGACTTAAAATGTGGTCCGTCCCCCCCCCAAATTTTGCCGTGGCGAGGCCCATGCAAATGAGTAAATTTGTAGTTTAATCAGGCAGTATTTCACGGGGTGTTAATCCCTCAACTGTCATCACTTTCCTCTGAGTCTGAGTCTGACAGTGAAGGATGAGGCGATTGCCGTTCCGAGTTAGGTGTGTCTAGAGAAAGACCACGCGAGACCGTCACAGTACACACAATGTGCTTGCCATCAGCGTGTCAAGTCAGGAAGAAGTGACAAAATTCCCAATTTGACTCCCCAAAGTGGCACATCCTGAACGGAGCCTTCTGTGCTCTCGGGTCTCCTTGCGCTCCGGAGGCAGAGCTTTCCTTCAAAGTCCCCAGACCAAGCATCCTAAGTAGTTGGCCTAGAACGGTGTAAATGCAGTGCAGGAAATGATAACATGTATCTCAGTGCAAACACTCACTATCATTGATTTAAGGTGACATGGAATAGTTGGAATTAACAAAAAAACAGTCTGAACAGGAGATCACGACGCGATTAACCTTCACCGGTCGTCGTCACTGTCGTACGCGGGGTCGTCCGCGTCTGGATGAGCGCGTTTGGATGTGGAGGCAGTCGGCTCCCGCAGCAGAACACCATCTCCACGGACAGCGGAAGCTGGACTGCAACGGGACAGGATTTATCTTGAGGACGATGAAGTGGAGGGGAAAAACGGAGTAAACTGTCATGGACAGGAGAAATGTGGGGATAAAGCGTTTCCATATGGGGTCGCCTCCATGGGAACAAAACAATTACATACAGGCGTAAAGCGGTACGAAGTAGACACCAGCCGACGTAAAAACGGAATTATGACGGTTATTAATTATGAATATATGCTATCAGGTTGTAAAACTTGGAGCGGAATTTATTTGACACCTGTATGCAAAAGGGGTAAAAGCACTAAACATTGGAAATGTCTGTTTTCCACAGTAAAAGTGAACTGCTCCCTCCCAGCCACATCCTACGACAAAACAAATTTTGGGACACTGTTGATTTAGTAATGTACCCCAAAATTCACAGCATCTTATATTATGGAAAATATCATCATAATTTCTCTTACACAAAATAAGTATCTATTTTGCTGGATGTCTTGCTGATCTCACTCAGTTTTTTTTGCATCTCTCTTCTGCCTCTTTTGATCCCCAGATGCGTACTTCTTTGACTTTTTGCGGTTCATGATGGTTCTTGTCTTAGTTCACAATTCTTGATTCAAAAGGTTGGCTAAAAATATGTAGGTAACATACATATCAGCGGAAAACAGTCAGACAAAGAGAGTGGCCAACCCAGCAAAATAAGTTTCATTCCAAGACATCAATTATAATAATTGATGCATAGAGAACCTTAACTCAGCAATTGAGGACGATAGTGGCAGGGAATAACAGCAAAAAAAACCCAGAAAACTCATTAGGACAAAAGACAAATTGGCATACACAGTAATAAACGACGGTTGCACCGACGATTAGTATGTACCTACGCACATGCGAAAACGTGCCAAAAGATGAGATCACACCATATTTTATTGGTATCTAGTGCAATATACTAGTCTAATGTGTTTGGCAGATTCTGGCAAAATAAACGTTTCAAAATGTCGACGAGGGTGGTACAGAGGCGTTCCCAGCTTAATATCATGGTGGGGCATAGGCATTCTCTTGTCTATTGCAGAGGGCAGGGGCATACCCAGTTTTTTATTAGCACATGGCAAACGCGTTCCCAGACGAGTATCAGGCAAGGCAGAGGCGTTCCCAGACGAATATGGGATGGGGTTCCAATTAGAGATGCCAATTGGATTCCAAATTTTTGGAATTCCAAAAATTTAAAAGTCCAATTTGGAAATTGGACGGACATGAGAAAAACTCTTTGGAATTTTTTGGACAGCCGATATCATTCCATCGTGTTTTAGTAGTGATTGTGGTTATTAGTTGCAGGTAGAATGTATTTAATAATAAAAATGGAAATTTTTGGACAACTTGATTTTTTTAAACACTTGGATGGACAGCTAGCTGGTCAATCCTTGGACTTTCGATTGGACTTTGGACAAGAACTTCCAGAAAACGGCACCTCTAGTTCCAATATGGAAATTTCTGGAAAGGATCTGAGCAAACAAAATGTCTCGCAACAACTACAGGCCCCATGAAAACGCCCAGGATTTTTTTTTTCGGGCCGACACTCATAATTTTTGTTGACATCGAACAAATTCGGAAGCAAGAATTCTGCAAAACGACACCTCTAACAATTTTTGGTATTTATTTAGCAGACGTCACACCTTGGGAACTCTTCACATTGATTGATTTCCCAAGGTGGGGCTAAAACCTAAGTTACCCGTGCCCCACTGGAGGGGGGGGGAAATCTCCGCCCACCCCTGTCAGTTTATCTGCAATAACTCATGAACGATTAAGCTAGAGACTTTAAATTTGGTAGACCTTTTTGCCAAACAATTTTACATGTCCCAAGTTTGAGAAAAAAATTCGGCTGGTAATTTTTTGGGAAAATCGCATTTTTGTGACGTCACTTTTGCGAAATTTTAGTCCATGTCACCGGCATATTTATAAATTCGTATAGAATCAATTTTTGATGCAATGACACCAAAATTCATATTTACGCATATAATTAAATGGGCTTTCAAACTGCTATCTCGGATTTTCTATATTTTGTTTTTTGAAATTTTATAATTATATACATATATATTTTGGAAATTAAAAAATGCAAGCATGATGCAGAAGGAATATCGAAAAAAGAAAGCAAAATGTCCAAGACTATATTATTATTTCTCTGAATCCCAAATCCCAGGTCATTACGTTGAAAACTTTTGTTTATATTTATTTTTGTATTTGTAGGTTTACTCAAAAATTAGTTTTTCCGTGAATAACTTTTGAACGAATAGAGCTATAGACATGGAGTTTGCACCAATGTGTTTGTCTCATCAAGCTGCGTCAAATGTTGTATCATATGACCCCACTAGGCCACAATGACCTTGACCTTAGGTCAAGGTCAAACTTCTACCTAGGAGGTCATGCCATATATCATTTGACGCGCCCTAGCGAGTCAAAAATAATGGCGTTCGATTTAATACTCTAAGTCGATTAGGTCAAAAGTTATTAGCTAGAACATATGTACATGTACACATTCTAGTCCCGTTAGTCTTTCGCTATGTTTGAGAGCCTCTGGAAGCCAAACTAATTGGCCTGAGGTCAAATCTGATGTTACCTTGCAGAAATAAATCGATTTTCTTTCGAATGGCGCCAACCCCATGTCTCTAGCTCATTTAGTTCCCGAAATATAGCCGAATCCCCGGAACACCCAAATTTGCCAAAATTTGACCTTTGATGACCTCTGGTAACCTTAATATTGACCTGAGCTGAAAATTACCGAAATAACTTCAAAAGATCTTGCTCCAAGCTATCCAACCACATTCTATTTTTATCCTGCTCCCCACAGGAGCTGAGTTAGACAGGGGGGGGTTGTTGTTAAAGGGGTGTGCGGTGTGGCTCTGCCGTCGGTGGGGTGTGGGGGTGGTGGCTTCGGTGGCTTGGCGGGTGTGGGGTGTTTGGGTGTGTGGGGTGTTTGGGTGTGTGGGGTGTGTGTCTGGGGAGGCTGCGTGACAATTTGGGCTCTATCTTTACTGAGAACACTTTAGCAAGGCTGAGCATGAGCTGACTCTTGACTTATACAGGGCTAATTAAAACTGAGCTAACTGACTCCATTGCTGATTATACATATGTCAGGGGTGTGTTGTGCTGTGTTTCCCCGCCACCTCCACCACACATTCCCCAAACCCCAGCCGGCTTGATGTTGTTTGAGCTACCGTCCCTAACACGAATTTATATGTGTGCGAGGTCAAAGTTTTGGGAACACCATATAGGTAAATGAGTGCGTCTAGCCAAATTAGAAAGATTACGTTGTATTTATTAAAAAAAATATGATAAGGCAATTTGCCCTTGGTTACAATGAAATGTTCCGAGATGGGACTTTTGGAGGCTAATAGTAGTATAATTTTGTACAATGTACCGCACGAAATAGGTGCCTGTGATTGAGCCCCAAGCGGCTTCCGCTGGTCCTTAAAGCTACCTAACACACATTCATTCTCCTCATTCACTTCACATTCGTTCGTCCCATTCATTCTTTCCTTATTAATTAATGAAATGCTTGGTCCCCAAATTTGACTCCCCCCCCCCTTCAGCGGTACACAAACACATATATCGCGGACCATTGCTCTTTTTGTGGTATATTGGCCGAATATGTAAATCTTCCACTGCCATCATAGGTGGTCTCGCCATTATGGACAGTGTTCCTCGCCTGGATGAAGGCTTAATGCTACGAGGGGGGCTCATCGTACTGGCTCCGAGGGCTTATACAAGTGCTCTGGTATCTTTGACTGACCTACCCTAGCTTTAAATGAAAGGTCGGTGCCGCGCCGGGCCTTATCCGCCGTATACTGATACTGTGCGACCAGGTAAACGTGCTCACGAGCGGGCACGGATCCCTACCACGTTGGGCACGTCCCCTGGCCGTCTTTATAACCTAGCCTGCCCTACCCTTTCAGCCTCGGGGCTTATGGCACGCCAAATCCGTCCGACCTTCCCCCCGCCCCGAAGGCTACACGGTTCCGTGCCGAAACGTATAGCGAACGGGGGGCGGACTCACGACCTTGCAGTGTTTTGCTTTAACCTAGTGTTTGGCGCCAAACTCGACGGACGCAAGGTGGGGCTCGACAGCCCATCCGACCTTGCATACTGTGCCCGCCACCAGCTGCACGCCTGGGTCACAGACGCCAGCGGGCTTCTGCAGTCAAAGAACCAGAGCATGTGCTTAATGCCCCCAAAGTGTACAGTCATCGCACCTCTTCTCGCAATTGGACATCATCCAAACGCAGATCATATATATTTATATAAACAACATTAATATTCTAGTCAAGTTAAGAACTGGCTTTCACACTCATACCCTTACCCGGGAACGTTTAGTTCATAAGAGAACGGCTAGCAGATCGTCTGCCTCGCTTCGGTTTCACCGCATCCCAGCGAGCGTGGGGCTCCCCCTCGAGGGGGATTCCAAGTGGGCGGGGTGACCCTGAGGGCAGAGTCGGATAGCCCCGCCCCCAGATGGCCTGGGAGCCTGCCTCGTCTCTGCCGTTCGCTCTCCCTATCACTTGCGCCCACTATGTCGTCCGAAGAGGAACGCTGTTTCAGTGAAGAGGAGAGGGCCGAGGCCGAACTGATGTTCGCCCGGCTGGTCGACCAGGACCCCGACGACATCCCCCGATTTCTGCCCGAGGTCGTTTTAGACCTTGGGCCCGACGACTTTCGGGGCCTTCCCCACCTCCGGGAGATTGTGGCCCGGAGGCGAAGACGGCTGGGGAAAGCCCTTCACCCAGACCGGCATGGGGATCGTCACGAGGTGGCCTTGCGGTAAGTCCCCTCCCACTCCCGGAGTGTCATAGTGTCGTTAGTGTCCCCCCCTCCCCCCTTTTCAGAATGTTTTCATAGATTTATCGGAATTCCGAAACCGCTCAGCCCTCTCTCCTTTGGAGAGAAACGGAATAGTGTCTTTCCCTTTATCCAACATTTGTGGGTTTTCTTAAACTAAGAAGGCGTCATTTATCCTGGGGCGCGTTCTGATGTCGCAATGTTGAATTCCACTACGGCTTTGTCGGGGAAGGAGTTGGTCACGTCGGCCCTCCTACTCTTGCTAACCACATGAACCTGTTACAGGGACGTCAACCGGGCTGCGTCCTTCTTGGACGAGTTTGGGGGGCGTATGCCATCTGGCGAGGCTACGCCCCCGACGTGTCGCCGCTGCCACCCCTGCCCGACAGCGCCCTCGTTCGAGCGGCGGCGCGGACAACATGGCTGGCGCCGGAGGACCGGGCATCGCGCCTGGCCCCCTTGTTACGTGAAGGTGCCCTCGCGGCCCTTTTGAGGGATCTGGTGGCTGGCCGGAGCGCGGCTCAGGAGGGGCAGTCCGCCTCGTTGGTCGCCGTCGCAACACCTGCGATGGCGGCCATCACCGGCCCGCTGAGCGTCGGTGGCTCCACCCCCGGGGGTGGAGACCGCCCAACGGTTGGTGCAACTGCACCGGCTAGTAAATGCATTTTGCGACGTTGACCTGGGATCGTTCCCGTATCGTGTACGCCGAAGTGTGACCAGGTTGCAAAGTCGCTTCCGGGCGAGTTTGGGAAATAAATAAAACAAAACCATTTCTCAGCTACTACGTTTTCCTATCACCACGTCGGCGCTACCGCCTGTCGGAAGATGGGTCGGGGTGAAGATAGTACAACAGGGAACCAACTCATGAGGATCGCAGCGGCACGTGCTTTTCAACCCCTTCACGCGGATCATCGTTCAGTTTAGACGTAAATATCCTCCCCTCCGTCCACCTGGTAGCTGAGGCATCTACTACGCCCGCGTCGCTTCGGGAGGGTCGTATTTCTTACGTCATCCATTGACGTTAACTCCCCCCCCAAGGAGGGTCGGTGACTCGGCCTTCGGCTTCTAACCCCAATGCCATCTGATTTACCACGAAAGTTACGCCACTCAATGCACGTCTGGAGGCGCCCCCAGGGTTTGTGGTTAACGGTGGGTAGTCAGGCTATAGCATTACCTCTTTAGCTCCGGGGAATGTGAAGGTCGAACGCTTTGGACGAGGAGGGAAAAACATGGATATTGCAAGCACAGTTTTCAACGTGCTTGCTGTCAGACCGAACGATAATCATTTGCACGATCCATTCCGGCCGGTGGCGGTGGCAAGGCGGATATTGCACATACAGTTTTCAACGTACGGCATGTTGGGCTGAGCGATGGCCATTTTCACGACCCACCCAGCCCAGGGGCCTGCAGGTGGATATTGCTCGTACAGTTTTCAACATACGGCATATTGGGCTGAGCGATGGTCATTTTCACGACCCACCCAGCCCAGGGGCCTGAAGGTGGATATTGCTCGTACAGTTTTCAACGTACGGCATATTGGGCCGAGCGATGGTCATTTTCACGACCCACCCAGCCCAGGGGCCTGAAGGTGGATATTGCTCGTACATTTTTCAACGTACGGCATATTGGGCCGAGCGATGGTCATTTTCACGACCCACCCAGCCCAGGGGCCTGAAGGTGGATATTGCTCGTACAGTTTTCAACGTACGGCATATTGGGCCGAGCGATGGTCATTTTCACGACCCACCCAGCCCAGGGGCCTGAAGGTGGATATTGCTCGTACATTTTTCAACGTACGGCATATTGGGCCGAGCGATGGTCATTTTCACGACCCACCCAGCCCAGGGGCCTGAAGGTGGATATTGCTCGTACATTTTTCAACGTACGGCATATTGGGCCGAGCGATGGTCATTTTCACGACCCACCCAGCCCAGGGGCCTGAAGAGAAGATGCGAGGATCTGATGTGTGCATAGTGCCTCCGTTCGGCATTGCAAACTATGCCCCCTTGCTTTATTCCAAGTATTCCTGTCACCGCTAATCCCGCCCGTCAATGGCTGGGCATCTGCTTCGTGTCTCGGCTGGTGTACTGAAACATTTCTATCATCACGGGTAATATATTTACATGTATTTACATTTTACGCCAACAGGACCGGGACCGATTCCTGGCACACGTCTTCGCCATCCTACCCCCTCCCCCATACATGCCTACCTACCCTACCCTGTGCGACGCCAACGCTACCGTCCGTTTCGCACGTCCCTCCCCGGCTAATCACCCCATCAACGACCGGGCGGTACTCTCGTGGGTTGGGGCGACGGCGCCGGGCGTGGAGAGTCTACACGGTTTCGATGTGTAGCGGCCATTGGGTAGCCCGAAGATGGAGGGAAGGCGTCGGTCTGTAAAGCACTCACATTTTCGCTGGTGATTTGATGCACGGCTTGTTCTCTTCTCCACTGTTTCGGAGACTCTCGTCCCATCGGAGGATGTGAGAGCGTTTTCGGTCGGTCTTTCAGTTTTGTTCGAGTTTCGGAAGCCCCGCCTCTTCTATTCGCTGGCCACTCCCAGGGCTTCGGATTGTGTTCTTGTTTTTCGATTGGTGGGAGTGCAGTTTTTTTCTTCCCCTTAGGCCGGGTATGTTATGAAATCGCCTGGGGCCGTCAGGATGGTCTGCCGGGACTGGAAATTTTCTTCTCAGCTGGCGGTGTTCCAGACCGGGGTCACCGATCCTTCTGTTGATCTAGATCAGCTTGTTTTCGCCCCTCTAGGGGCCAGCTGGGCGCGGAGGGAAAGAGGGTGCCAGGCGATTAGCCTGGCTCGCCGTGAGTTGTTTTGCTCAGATGCCGCCTTTGATGTTGTGTCGTCCGTGCCGCTGGAGTTCGTCTGCGCTTGGAAACAGGTGTCTTTGTTTTCGGTGAGTTGTCGTGGGAAGTGCAGAACGCTGTCCGACGCCGTCGCCCGGTTTCTACGTTTTTAGAAAAGATAAAAATGTAAACCTGCTTACAACTGCTTCTAGGTAAATCGGACCAATTCCAGGTAAAAACCCAAAACCAATTAATTTTTTAATTAAAAAAAAAAATTTCACACAACCCAAACCCCCAAAAAAAAAAAAAAAAAAAAAAAAAGCCCACAAACCAAACCCATTAAAAAAAATGGAAAGGAGGAAGGGGGGGAGGGTATTTAAAAAAAAAAAAAAAAAAAAAAAAAAAAAAAAAAAAAAAAAAAAAAAAAAAAATTATATTCAAAAACCCCCCCCCCCCCCCCCCCCCCCCCTTCCCCCGACCCCCCCAAATTCCAGGGGCCCCCCCCTTTCCACCCCCCCCCCTCCCCCCCCCCCCCCCCCCCCCCCCCCCCCCCCCCCCCCCCCCCCCCCCCCCCCACCCCCCCCCCCCCCCCCACCCCCAAAAAAAACCCCCCCCCCCCCGGCGCCCTCTCCCCCCCCCCCCCCCCTCAAACCCCCCAAAACCCCCCCCCACCCCCCCCCCCCCCCCCCCCCCCCCCCCCCCCCCCCCCCCCCCCCCCCCCCCCCCCCTCGGGCCCCCCCCCCTACCCCCCAAACAACCCCCCCACCCCCCCCCCCCCCCCCCCCCCCCCGGCCCCCCCCCCGGCCAACCAACAAAAACCAAAAATAAAACCCTATCCACTCTTCCAAACCCAACCCCCCCCCCCCCCCCCCCCCCCCGGGGCCCCCCCCAGGGGGCCCACTCTCTCCAGGGGGTCCACCCTATCCAGGGCCTAACCTCTCCAGGGGCCCACTCTCTCCAGGGTCCACTCTATCCAGGCCCCATCGTCTTTAAGGGGCGCACCCTCTCCAGGGCCCCTTTTTTAATGGGCCCATCCTCTCCAGGGGGCCCACTCTCTCAAGGGGGCCCACTCTCTCAAGGGGGCCCACTCTCTCAAGGGGGCCCACTCTCTCAAGGGCTCACCCTTTCAAAGGGCCCACTCTCCAGTGTCCAGTCTACCCAGGCCTACCCTCTCCGGGGGCCCACCCTCTCCAGGGGGCCCACCCTCTCCAGGGGGCCCACCCTTACCAGGGGGCCCACCATTACCAGGGGGCCCACCCTTACCAGGGGGCTCACCCTCAACAGGGCCCACCCTCTCCACGGCCCACCCTCTCCAGGGGGCCCACCCTATCCAGTGGGCCCACCCTCAACAGGGCCCACCCTCTCCAGGGCGTCCACCTTCTCCAGGGTCCACCCTATCCAGGGCCCAACCTCTCCAGGGGCCCCTATCCAGGGGGCCCACCCTCTCAAAAGGGCCCACTCTCTCCAGGGCCAATTCTCTCCAGGGGGCCCACCCTCTCCAGGGCCCACCCTCTCCAGGGGGCCCACCCTCTCCAGGGCCCACCCTCTCCAGGGGCCCACTCTCTCCAGGGGGCCCACCCTATCCAGGAGGCCCATCCTTTCAAAGGGCCCACTCTTTCCAGGGTTCACTCTAACCAGGCCCCACCCTCTCCAGGTGGCCAAGCCTCTCCAGGGCCCACCATATCCAGGGGGCCCACCCTCTCCAGGGGGCCCACTCTCTCCAGGGGGCCCACCCTCTCCAGGGCCCACCCTATCCAGGAGGACTACCCTCTCAAAGGCCCCACTCTCTCCAGGGTCCACTATATCCAGGCCTCACCCTCTTTAGGGGGCGCACCCTCTCCAGGGCCCATTTTTTCAGGGGGCCCACCCTCTCCAGGCCCCACCCTCTCCAGGGGCCCCACCCTCTCCAGGGGCCCCGCCCTCTACAGGGCCCACCCTCTCCAGGGGCCCACCCTTTCAAAGGGCCCACTCTCCGGTGTCCAGTCTACCCAGGCCTACCCTCTCCAGGGGGCCCACCCTCTCCAGGGAGCCCACCCTATCCAGGGGGCCCACCCTCTCCAGGGGGCCCACCCTTACCAGGCGGCCCACCCTTACCAGGGGGCCCACCCTTACCATGGGGCTCACCCTCAACAGGGCCCACCCTCTCCAGGGCCCACCCTCTCCAGGGGGACCACCCTCAACAGGGCCCACCCTCTCCAGGGGGTCCACCTTCTCCAGGGTCCACCCTATCCAGGGCCCAACCTCTCCAGGGGCCCCCTATCCAGGGGGCCCACCCTCTCAAAGGGCCCACTCTCTCCAGGGCCAATTCTCTCCAGGGGGCCCACCCTCTCCAGGGCCCACCCTCTCCAGGGCCCACCCTCTCCAGGGGGCCTACTCTCTCCAGGGGGCCCACCCTATCCAGGAGGCCCATCCTTTCAAAGGGCCCACTCTTTCCAGGGTTCACTCTAACCAGGCCCCACCCTCTCCAGGTGGCCCAGCCTCTCCAGGGCCCACCATGTCCAGGGGGCCCACCCTCTCCAGGGAGCCCACTCTCTCCAGGGGGCCCACCCTCTCCAGGGCCCACCCTCTCTAGGGGGCCACTCTCTCCAGGGGGCCCACCCTATCCAGGAGGCCTACCCTCTCAAAGGGCCCACTCTCTCCAGGGTCCACTCTATCCAGGCCTCACCCTCTTTAGGGGGCCCACCCTCTCCAGGCCCCATCCTCTCCAGGGGCCCCCGCCCTCTACAGGGCCCACCCTCTCCAGGGATCCACACTATCCAGGGGCCCACCCTTTCAAAGGGCCCACCCTTTCAAAGGGCCCACTCTCCGGTGTCCAGTCTACCCAGGCCTACCCTCTCAAGGGGGCCCACCCTCTTCAGGGGGCCCACCCTATCCAGGACGCCCACCCTCTCAAAGGGCCCCGATCTCTCCAAGGTCCACTCTATCCAGACCCCACCCTCTCCAGGAGGCCCACCCTCTCCAGGGGGCCCACCCACTCCAGGGGGCCCACCCTTTCCAGGGTGCCCACCTGCACAAGGGGCCACCCTCTCTAGCGGGCCGACCCGCACAGGACCACAGAGGTGCCTGGTGCACCGCTCGGCGCAGCGGGCCCCCTTCGGGGGCCCCCCGCCGGGCCAACCCCCGCAATGCGGGGGTTGCCCGAGCGGAGCCCCCGCCATGGCGGGGGTGGCGGGGGTCGATTCTCCACCCATGTTTGCCAGCATGCAAGGCGCAAAACACGACCTCGAACTGGTCGACGCACTCCATCCACTGAGCGGACGGAATGTGGAGTGCACCGTGACTCAGCAGCCTGATCCATTCGGCTGCTACCAGCACCTCCTCTGCACTGTCTCTTGTAGAGTAGATAGAGCCCGGTAATTGAGGTTCCTCTTTGCGCACTTGGCGCCGATGTAGCAGGTGACATAGGCCATGCCATATCGAGCAGCCAAGATTAATTAATTAAATCCAACCCAAGAGTAAACCCAAGATATGCAGGGCCGTGCAGGGCGTCGATATTTTGAACAAGTGGGGAATCCTGAAGTACAAAATCAAGTTAACTGGAATCCGGGAACTCATTCAATAAGCTTTCACTGGGATGGGGCAGGGGCTGACGAAAACTGCGCTTTTTACTATTCGTATCACTTCAGTGGTAGGGTGGGAGGGGCGGAGGGTGCCCTCCAAGGGACGCGAATGGAACTGGGGGACTGGATCCTCGGGAAGATGGAGGGGCGGAGGGGGCACTCCAGGCGGCCGCCTTGACGGGCCCGCAAGGGCCCCCTGGGACGGCGTGAAGGGCCTCTGAACCGGCGAAAGGGGTCACTGGCTGACGGAGAAGGTCCCAGGCCGATGAAGACGGTCCCGAGTCAACGGAGAGTATCTTAGGGAAGATGTTGAGGGCTCTTGGCTGGGTGAACGTGAAGGGCTTCTAGATTGACGGAGGGGGACCCAGATGACTGGAAGGGCCACGGGGCTGACGGAGAGGGTCCGTTCGGGAGCTGGAATGTTCATGCCAGCTGGAAAGAGCAGTCTCAGCTGGAATAGGCCCTAACAGCTGAGGAATAAACAGGGTACCTAGGGGTCAGAGATGGTTGGGATGCTCTCTGGGTTTGAAAGGGCCCCTGGGGGATGAACAGAACCTCTAAGAGCTGAAGAGGACTATTGAAGGCCCATCACAGATCTAAAATGTCCCCGAGATGAAAGCTAGACCGGACTATTGAGGACTGTAACGAACCGTCAAAGGCAGGGGAGGGCCTTGAGGGATGAAGAGGATCGATCGTGAGAGTCAGAAAGGACTGGACTGGGATGTTCCTGAGCTTTGGGATGGGCACCTGAGGGATCGTGTCCCCGTGGGAGCTAAGAGAGTCGTTGAGAACTGGCGATGGGTGCTCGGAGTACTGAGGGCCAGCCTCAGAAATATTATATCATTGAGAGCCATACATGCTGCCGAAGACTGGGAAGGTCAGCCACCAGTACTTGTCCCCCAAATCTTGCACGTGGGTATTTTTCTCCACTGATATTCACGCATCACATTGAGAAAGTATGACGGTGTTGAAAAGGCGCAACAATATGGGCGCCGCCATTATCATGAACACCCCTATTAAGCTATGTCTGAACGTAGCGGATAACAGAAAGAAGCAATTGTGTCCATGGAGATGAGCACTCGTCTTTTTACTCAAGCTAAAAATACTCATGCCTGCAGTAGATACGTGTTAATGTGCCTTTAGGTTACGAAATAGGTGTATTTCTTTTGTTGTTGTCGGCAGTTAAATGGTTTGTTTCTTCCTGATCTTTACCGGCCTGTTGGACCTGGATTGTAGGTCCCGCATTAGCCACACAAGCGCAGAGTGATATATATATATATATATGTGTGTGTGTGTGTGTGTGTGTGTGTGTGTGTGACCTATATCTTAAATTTTGAAGACATTGGGTGACCGAGCAAGGCATTGCAGGGATTACAAGTCAACATGGGGGCCCATTATAGGATATGAAATGGCACCCCTCCGGGCGTCAATTCGATTAGCCTTGCTATTAGTTCTATATCCGCGGATATGGCATCCACAACCCCTCATCTCCTCAAAGTGATGCGGAATTCAACACTGGTGCGAGGGCGGAGTGGGAGCAGTTCTGATATCCAAGTGATACAGTGTCGTAGTCAGGATTTTGTCTGGGGGTGGGTGGGTGGGTGTGGGGCGGGGGGCGAACCCCCTACCTATCGAATCACCCTCCCCACATTTTTTCCGGAACTCCTCGGATTTCGGTCGCTTTATTTTCGAAGGGCCCCTATATGTACATATATATATATATATATATATATATATATATATATATATATATATATATATATATATATATATACAAGAGTGCCATTTTGTATCCTATGATGGGTCCCCGATGTTGACTTGTAATCCCTGCAATGCTTGGCTCGGTCACCCAATGTCTTCAAAATTTAAGATATGTGTCACATTTATAGGCTACAGCTGGGAATTTTACATCCAGCATATAATTTACAATTTACAATGTTATATCCAGTGAACAGACAGGGACTTCTCCACAAGGATGGAATGGACACGCTGCTCCATATTTTTTAGGGCCCGAACTTCAGAAGGTATTGATGCGTAGGGTCACACCAACATACTACGATGCACTTAATTCATCAATTCTTGGTTTTCATTGCTTATGCTGCCCCAGGAACACGTCGGAGAAAATGCACCCCCTGTGATCAGGTGACCCGTAGGTGAACGGTTAGCGCTTCTGTTAAGAAATGTTAACCCACGAACACCGAGGAAAAGCTCCACATATGTTTGTTATGATACTGCAATCTGCGTTACAGACAAAGAAGAACTTCCATTCATTTATAAGATAATACTAGATGGCTTGATGCCCTTTCAAATAACGAAAAAATGACCATGGGCTTAAATGTCTAAGTATGTGTCAACCTTTACTATCGCCAACAAACAAGGGGACCCCTGGGGAAATTTCCCCCAATGAATTGATGCTTTTGTCGATTTTATGATGGTTCTAAGTATGGCTAAATTAGGAATGTTTAGCTTTAATCAAGCACTCCTTATTGTCGATCCGGTCATATAATGCCGCATTGCTCATGTATTGCTAGGCACTAGCCTGAGGCCGCAGTGCCGGGCCCGTCAGCTTGCGCGTTCTGACAAAGAGTAGTCGTGACGTCAGTTGTCGGAAGCGCTATCTGCACCGCTTCCTTCCTCCCCTGGAGGCGACTGTGAGCTGGAGGGCCTCCCTTGCACTCGATTGGACTGGGACCGCGAGCTGAGAGGTTCCCCGCAGATCAGTGGCGTGCGGTTCAAGAGTCGAGAGTCGAGGATATTGAGCCGACGCCACCGGCCGATAATAGGCATCTGCTGGCCAGCTACCGAGCCGAACACTACACCGCCTGCTGACTCAAGGTAAGCGGATGACTGGCGCTCACGTTCGCTCGGCCAACGTATCACTTTACTGCTGGACGAGTGATCTGCTGCGCCCGACAGACTGTGCAGAGTAGCCCGCTTGCGGGACAACCATTCTCGTGTCATGCTTAGTTGGCCTGGACTGCCTCAGTCCGGCTTACTAGACTCACACTTGTGATGCTCGCCGTCGGAGCGGTGGATACCACCATCAGTCACATTGCGATCACCGGGCATATGGTACTCGACAGAGGGCCTTCTCATAGCACAGCAGATGAATACATCCTATGTCGATCACTTGACAATAAAAGAAGGCCCGATCAAACCAAGTTATCGAATATTGACGAAATTTATGAAGGCATTCCTGGTGCCTTCCTGGCAATTATGAACGCACTGGTTACCTGACAAAGGCCAAGTGAAATTAACTTCTGGCGAACTTTTGGGAAGAAGTGCATTTTTGGATATTGTTGTGGTCTGCATCTGAAATCAGCTACATTTGTTGCTCTTGGTAGTTCCAAAACGCATAGTTGCAGCTTGTTTTTCAACCATCACTTACAGCGCCTGTTTAAACTCAAATGTTTTAACATGGCTCATCAGTCATACACGTCATGAGGTCGCACGAAGTGACGGATTTGTGCGAACATTGTGGTGCTTATTAGCTTGTGATTTTATATCAACTAATTAGGTGCACCACCCTGTTGAAGTTGCATGCACCTGGGATTTCGGGCAAGTTTCACCTTTGACATGCAAAGGAGAGTCACTGGTTAACATATCAGACTAAAAGTAGCAAACCTCAGCCAAAAAAAGTACGAACTAAAACACGACCAGTACATCAAAAGTGATTACTACGGCGAAAACTGGCTGGTTTGCAGACGAATCGCACACGCAAATTGAAATATGTCGACCTGTATTTGAGTAGCCCATCGATCAGATTCAAAAGTTCATGAATACGATGCGACGTCCCGAAGCCAATAACTGGGGAAAATGTCATCCCGACCAATCCAAGTCATTTACCTTGATTGTTCTTCTGAAGGTCATCCATCGGTCAGACGGTGTGGCCTGAGGACGTCTGAGCACATCAAGCGTTTATCATCTACGCACATTAATTGCAGTAAAACAACCAATAATCGGTGTGAAGAAAAACCGTCATAGACGAAAAACCGAGAATCGTCCATAGCGTCATATATGGGGACAGTTACCTTCTCTGTTCTCCCCTTGCCCTACGGTTCCCACGCCCCTGTACCCATTTTATAAATCTGTTGACGAATACGGCGCACATGTATTGCAAGAAACAGTGCTGGAAAGATGTAGTCTAAAAAAATGATACACAATCCGGGTCGGGAATTAACGAGGAACGCGTATATTCGAACTGATAGTGCTTCTTTGCTTCTTCTTTCTGGTTATTGTTTTCACAATTAAGCAGCATATACACACGCGACGTGTCCAGTTTATCGCCGGTGATATCATGTGTGCTTTCCCTGCTCAATTAAAAAGCAATCTCGAATTGGCCCGTTAATGTCCGATGCTTATCGTTTTATCTCTAAGATTCTCAGGCTCACAACAACTGTACGAAGCATTCAACGGATTCGTTTCTGATTTCGCATATCCAATGCGCAATTTTTCTGCAACTATTATCTGTGTTTATTACTGACATCAGTGTTCGTTTAGTTCGTAGGCAATATTTAAGTACCTTCGAAGTTTGCTATGCCATTGACAAAGTTCATCTGGTATGACGGCTTTTGGAAATAGCGATACCCAGTGGTTAATTTACTCAAGTAATTGCACCTAATGCACTCTGCATTTTGCCATTCATGCAATTTAAAATTATAGCTTCAGGCTTCATTTGAAAAGTTCCACCAGCGATGCGAACAGCTTTGCCTGGTCTGAAATGGACACTATGCATATTAGCGTAATTACAATACGAGAAATAGCATAATATGCAAAGCAGTATTGTAATAAGATGCATTGTTATCATCTGAAAGCGCTAAAGAATCTTCCGTAAAACGCTTGGGCGTTGATTACCTATTTCTTTGTCCATGGGTGTCACTTTATGAAGTTGGTTGGGGAGGTGGGGGGGGGGTGATCTTCTTGATTGCCAAAGCTACCCCGAAGATCGTTTGTATCTAGTGCACACTAGATATGGCCATTGGGCTGATTGCTACGGCCTGATTAGGGGAGGGGTTGGCAAGTCAATGATTGGGGGGACGAAGTCAATGACTGAGGGAGCTAGTGACCCCCCCCTTAGCATATACAAAGTCACACGACTGCCTCTGTCAGAATTGAATAAACAACATTATTGTGCATATTTATAAATTAGCCTGCAAACGAAGGTGATAGATGTACATTTCTATGAAAACGATACCTTTAAATTGGCCCCAAGTTCAGCCATCAACTCAAAGTATACATGCATCTGGTGTTAATCGTGGCATACCAACAAGCAGCAAACTCGTTTTCTTCGCTGTGCTTCGTTAGCGTGCTTAACTTGGAACTTCATCGTGCTGCAACAACCCTTCTAATGGAGCAGGTTGCCGAAATATCTTACCCGGGAGAGAGTATAATTTACTTCTGTAAGTAAAACATCGTGAATTCCCCTAAACCGCCTGCCTCCTGAGCTCCACCACGAAATGACCAATATGTTTCAAGGTGTCTTGATGTGGAATAGTGTCGTTTGTGATTGACACTTCTTTGCTGCAGAGCAATGGTGCTGCTAGGCGTGTTCAAAGGACTGTACGACATCATCAAGATCGATGACTCTGACAAGCCCATCACAGACACCAAGGTGTTCCAAATGCACTACAAATGGACACGGCTGCTGCTTTTCATCTTCTGCGTCATCGTGTCACTGAACTCACTGATCGGTAAGAACACTACAGCTTGGTGTGGGGCGATTTAACACTACAGCTTGGTGTGAGGCGATAAAACACCACAACTTGGGGTGGGGTGTTATAACACTACAGCTTGGTGTGGGGTGTATAACACCATAGCTTGGTGTGGGGAAATATATCACTACAACCTGGTGTGTGGCGATATAGCACTACAGCTTGGTGTGAGACAATATGCGGTGCACGTGTCGAGGCGATGGCACAAGTGTGGGTACAAGTGTAGCTTCAGGCGTCATGGATATCCGAGCGTGTCTTAATACTATTTGGACCAGCGTGTGCCTATTGACCTCATGTTTCATCTCGCCAGCTCTTGAAGGTGCCAATACAAAGTTAGCAAATCATTCGCCAGCACAGCAGTGTATCAGTCAGCTTAATGGATTGTACGTGTGAGACGCAAGTTGACTGAACATGACTGACAATGAGCATTAGATTAAAGTAAGATAGTTGCCATGAATAATAATTGCTATATAATGATCTTGAAACCACAAGAGCTGCCGATAACTGAGAGGGGCCCAAGTAGCTTGCGGGGGCTCTTCAGGGCTAACAGAGCCCCCTGAGAGCAAGAGAGAGTCCCTAAGGCCAGCGATGGTTGTGAGGAAAACTGAGTGCCCGCGTCATAGTTAAAAAGTATTTGAAGCTGGACTGACTGGGAAGGGCCTCTAACAACTCGAGAGGGTCCCTGACGATTGAAAATACTTACTGAGCGCTAGAGAGGACTGGACTGGGATGCCCAAGAAGCTTGGACGGAGTCCCTAGGAGAAGTACAGCCCCCTGGGATATAAAGAGGCTTGCGATGGTTGTGAGAAATACCGAGAACTAGTTTCAGAGCTAGAATATCTTCGATAGCCCGAAAGGCTGTCGAGAACTGGGGAGGGCCCCAGAGAGTATATAGAGCGGATCGGACTGTGATGCTCCTCAGGTTTGGAAGGAATGCTGGGGGTGAACTGTGTCACCTAAGAGCTAAGGGGAGTTCCAAAGATAAAACACTGTGAAAAGCTCCATACTTTGGATTGCTTCGCGCCACAGAATGTTCTTAGCTATCGCTTCCTATCTCACTTGCCTAGGTTTTCAGAACGTGTCTTGCCTTTATCAGTCGTCAAACTCAGACACCATTTGCACACATGTTTATCGTGTTCTTGCACGCGTTATGTTGTCTATGTTCGTGTACTTGTTTCTGTACAAAACCTTGTGCAAATATTCATAAATATATGATCTCTTGTGCTTCAGACATCTGCTCATGCAATAGCACCACAAAAATCGCGGTAAAAGATATGTAAAAATAGTCGAGAATTGCATTTTGGCCAGTTTTTTCCTTGAGTTATCGCGCGGTGCGCTGGCACGCCATGAGCACGGCGGCCTGAAGCATTGCCACACATGCGGCGTTTCTACCGCATAACCACCAGGGTGATCGTGCACTGAACTGTCATTCAACTGCATGAACTGCCGTGTACTGTCAGTTGCACTGCCTATGACCGTGCGTATGTCCTCGGCAAAGCTGTGGCTTGCTGATTCACTGATCTTTTATATTACTGATCTTTTTGTGAATGGCTGGGCACGGACAATAGTCGTGTATATCAGTGCACCCAAGAGCGTGAGGAGAGTTGGGGGAGAGAGAAGGAACACATCTCCTTGGGGTCGAAGCTGTTTTCTTCGGAACCCGAAAAGAGAGTGTTGGGTGCGCCCATGGTCGTTGGCACCCGAAATAGTATGATAGCTGAAGAAACGATATATTTAAAAGATATATTGAATGATTACACTTCTGTTCCTCCGTAAGCAACAAGCTAATCGGGTTACTTGATCCAGCATTTGGCATGAGTCGCCGACAGATCTGCCTTCCAGAACTGGCGCCTAATGTTTACGAACTGGCGCCATCCTGGACGGCACGTCACGTCGTGGAAAGCCCCGCACTTGCAGACGTCGCCGGTGACATGACGTCATTTTTGCGCATCGCCGACGGTCGCGCTCGTCCGGCCTCGGTATCTGTGGCGGCTTCCTCTCCGTCCACCACGAGACTCACAGTACTCCGTAATGTGAATAGAGCGGACATTTCGAGCGGACTGAAGTTCCGGTGCGCTGGACTGTCGCGTGACCGGACTGTCACGGTCATGTGCGTCAATTGTCAACGGTGGATCTAGACGGGGCTTGGTATCACCAGGGGGATCTACAGGCCCGGGCTGACCGTGGAGACCCAGGTGCAAACGAGTAGCAGAACACCATGCAATATTCTTGGTAGGGTTACCTTTCTAATGTGTCCACTCAGTTGGCTGGGAGTCGGACCTAAGTGTTGTTGCATGATTGCAGTTTCACGTACTGGTTCCTCGAATATTGTGTGTGCACCCCTGTGCGGTGCTCATATTATCTGCAGGTGTATGGGTCGGGCATGCGCTTCAGGAGGTGTGTCAGTTCTGCGTCCCAAGGTAGAGTATGACACGGCCGTGGCTGCTTACGTCAAATCATTTTAAATTGAAGCTTAACAGGGATCCAACAGTATGTGTAGTGGGAACTACGCAGTTTGTGCAGATGACCTCGTCAGTGGGAGGAAATGTGTGAGGGAGGGGGACATATGTCCCGTTGCTTCACCAACACACCGCACCATGACACAGCGTTAAATCGGAGACTGGTGGGCATATATGTATAATGCATGGCAGCATACGTACCGTGGCGACGCTCATACATACGTGTGATGGAGCGTACAGCACAGTACTCGATTTTAGACAGAAGCACTTCCCACATAGTACAGCAGAAGACCTGTGGATAATCGATCAGTCAGTGTAGGTGGAAGTTATTTATCACCCCACCCACTCCCGTCACCATCACCAACACACACACACACACACACACACACATGTCGTTGCAATCTCAACGGCTTCACAGTCTTCCAAGCTGTCTGTAATCAAGGAGCCATGGAAAGGAAAAGGTCGTCCAAAAATATGAAACCAGGGTCGTTTATTTCTTAAAATTATTGGTTGGAGGGGACACAATACATGGGGGCAATCGGCGAGCCCAAATTGATTGGAGGGACACACTCCATAAAATCCTATGCTAAAAGTTGAAATTATTGGGGGCAAAGCCAACATTGAAGAAGGCGCTTGCCCCCTCAGAAATATTCAAAACAACACCCATGGATGATGAAACTTTGAATTGTTACACTTCAATCTGTGCCCAGAATCCTACCTCAATGCAGCATGGTGAAGTGATGCAATTATTTCCGCAATTCTCAGCCCGCGCAAAACCATTAGTGTTTTGCCCACACCTGCTGTATTTTACAGGCAAGCCAATAGCCTGTACGGGTTCGTCCGGGCGTCTACAGGAAGTTGCACAAACCTACTGTTGGATCAGTGGCACCTTCATCTACGAGAAATACTTTGATGGCAAGAATCGGATCGGTGAGTTCGCGATATCCTTACTGCATCACTTCCACTTGCCGCGTTCATCATGATTAGCTTCATCTTTTATTCGGGACGCATGATTTGAAACTTCATTGTACATTTTTGCTATGAACTTCACCCGGTTAATACTTTATCACTGGGAAAAGGGAAAACTCTCGCAAACATTCTGCCGGGAATGCTTTTTGCCAATAGAAACTTCCCTGAATCCACCACTTCCACCCTCATCCCTTACTAAGCACGATGTCCAGGAGACCCCACTGAATTAGTACTTTAGTCATCAATAACTCCCTGCCATGACACCTGTGGATCAGCACGTTTTCTTTTCAGACACAAAATACTGGAAACGGCCTTGAACGAGCACTGCCATCGCACTCGTGACAGATCCTTGATGACGCCAATAAATTGGTCTTTAATTGACATCTCCAGCAACCCCCTCCCCTCCCAAGAAACTTACGACATCGTCAATGACTCAGCACCTTCACCCATTGCTTATGTACACACGGCTTGCACTAGTTGCAGTCCGATGGCTGCATTGCTGACATCGGGAAGTTTGATCCCATCCGTTCTGCTTCCTCACTCACTGAACAAATATTTCCTCGAGCAACGTAACGAGAGCTACCAATAGCATGATAGCCTCCTTTTTCATGAGTGAACTCGACATCCTCCTCTCCCCCACCTACACACACACACACAAACGTCCTCAAAGAGCGTCATGCCTGCCGGAGGCCACGTTCCCCACCCGCGTATCCCATCTAGCGACTTTTTTTTGGTTAAATAAGCACTAGATCAACTATACATTGCGGCTGCCTTGGCACCAAAATGAACATGTTCCAGTTGGCTTTTGGCAGTACATTAAGTGCATATGCTTGTGTATTCAGCTACATTCTTGTAAAAAGACGATGTTGGTGAAATAATAAATATTTGTACGTTTAATGGATTATTAACTATATGTGTGCATAAGAAAGATAAGTCTTTGCATATTCTTTGTTATTGCTTCAATTGCATTGATATTAAAGTATAGCATGTAAGAAGTTGCATTCCAAACACGTGATTTCTCTTGGCTCTGTGCATTAAGTCTGCACGAGAATTGGCAATCTAAGTGTTTTTTTTTCTAGTCAGCTAAGTAGACAAGCAACAACAAGATTATTTAAAATCTGGATTCATTTTTATGGGAAAATAATAGGTCGGGCTAAAAATACATTTGTTTAAGGTATTTATATTCTTGGGGTATCATCAGTGTCATCAGGATCAGTGAACTTTTTGCCACTGCAAAACGTTTGTTGACCATCACATTGCTTCCATGCATGGGTAAACAATGCGTATCTTGCCGACCCTTGAAAACCGTCCCTGCTGCTAACTTTAATTGGCGCGTACCCATTCCCTCTAAACACAAGGACGGATCCTCCACCAGTGCTGGCTTCGACCGGAGAGAATATGGCCCATCACAACGTAGGAAGTTATTTGTCTTTACGTAGAGATGATCGACCGGTTCTCCTAACCGCAAATACAATAACTCGCTTCCTTGTCTGACGTTTCTCTGGCTCACAGGCGGTAGCAGACTGTCCAGCGTCGGTGTGGGGCCAGGCAGAGAAGACGAGGACAAAAAGAAGCACATCACCTACTACCAGTGGGTCCCAATTGTACTATTCATTCAGGGAGTTCTCTTCTATGTGCCACACTGGATCTGGAAGGTGTTTGAGGATCACCGGATCCGCAAACTAATCGGAGGTATGCTGGACACGACGCTGGAAGAGAAGAACCGACGCAGTCGGCAGACACAGGTCATTCGCTTCCTTGTCGACAGTCAGGGCACCAATCGGTGGTATGCTTACCAATACGTTGCGTGCGAGGTCCTCAACTTTATCAACGTGATCCTGAACATCGCCCTTGTGGACCGGTTCCTTGGCGGTGACTTCTTCAGCCTCGGTCCTAAGCTGATCGCGTACGACCCGGAGGACCCAACAGCGATTGATCCGTCTCATTACACTTTCCCCAAGCAAACTAAGTGCACTTTCAATACGTATGGTGCGTCCGGAACGGTGCAGAATGTTGACCACCTCTGCATCCTGCCCATCAACATCTTCAATGAAAAGCTGTACGCGATCTTGTGGTTCTGGTTCGTCATACTGGCGGCCGTTACGGGCATCAACATGCTGTGGCGCGCCGCCATGATCTTCTCGCCGGTGCTGCGCGTGTGGCTGCTGCAGACCACGGGCCACTCGCGCGATGTCGGCAACATGCATGTGGTGACTCACGTCGTCAACAACACCAGCTTCTCCGACTTCTTCTTTGTGTGGCTCTTCACTAAAAACTTGAACGGCATGGTGTTGTTCGATTTCCTGCGGGAGTATTCGAAGGCGATCGCCGCCGACATGCCGCCAAAGCAGCAGGCCAGGATGTACCCCAGCCTGCCACCGAACCGGATACAGCTGGAGCGGTTGAACATTGGTGAGGGGGAGGACTCGGAGGGAGAGGTCAGAAAGCCGCTCACGCCGCAGCACGAAGCCGGTCACCAGTACGGAGACTATAATTACTCCGCAATAGCTAAACGGGGCCCGTGACGCGACCTGAGAACATCGCTTTACGAGTGGCAAGGGCACTTTTGTCCAACGTTAAGCGCACTTCGCCAACGTTTTGTCCAGCGTCCTCCGCCCTCCTAACATGAATAGACCACGGCAACTGGGCGGAGTACCTGGAGATTCTATGCCGTTACAGAGTCCATGGTTACAGTCAGTGAGCGGGTGGTCGTAGTTTGTGTATCTCGTTCCCACCCAATATGCCCAGCGGCCAGATAACATGAACTCTTTGTCCTTACACGCCTTTCCCCTGGCGCTCGAGCAAATCTTGCTCCGAGCTGTCAGTGCATGGAGAGGCTACAGGTACATTGCTCGTATTCATGCTACTGTATTCAGTGTGATCGGCGCTTTCCCAACGTATTTCTAGCATCATGATGCGACATGCAACAGCCAAAGATGTATCATGGTACAGAAATTGTCATTGTTTTTATTAAGTGTTGATCATGTGGTTTCAAACAAGACTTCCTAGGCTTTAGGCCAGTTAGTTAGTTACCTGAGCTTTAGCGCGCAGCAATGCAATTGGTCCTGTAGCGCCCATGGGCTTTAGGCCGTGTGGTGATGAAGCATAGTATGAAGATGTACTGCTTGTTCCTGCATCTGTGATTGTAGGTGCTGGTTTATATTTACTATATGGGCTGGACTGTGAACTAGGAACTGTGGACTGTGGGAGAGTGCGAGCATGTGTATACTCCGCTGATTGACCTTGTCAGCACGATGCCACAGAGACGTCTTGTTGGGCGCATGGCGAGCGAAGCATAACTGTGCCACTGCGTGCATTACTCGCTTGGCATTGGACGACATTCAAATAAACCAATATACAACTCAATCTCCGTGTATTGACCAAGTAAGCTCGCATTAGCACCAGAGAGCTACTCAAACAATGTTCTTCTCCATCAGCAGACTGACACAAAGGCCAGGGCAAGTCTACCTGACCTATCTCAATTATCTCCCCCGTTCTCCAACACAATTGCCCCTCCGTCACTCCCGTTTCACACTAGTTTTGCAAAACCAATGAGAACGAACATCAAACCACAGAAGTACTGTCGGGCTATAGATTCAGCAGTTGATGAAACTGACGTTAAATGAAGATGCTCTGGTGCGCCTTCATTTAGGCCAGCCACACTTTACCCGCAGCCATCTATACCAAACCTTACCCGCAGCCATCTATACCAAACCTTACCCGCAGCCATTTATACCAAACCTTACCCGCAGCCATTTATACCAAGCCTCACCCGCAGCCATTTAATCATAGATGACCCGCCATCAACGTGTAATCACTGCCGTGATCTACACACAATAGATCACCATTTTACTTTGCAAATCGTTCGCAGTTCAGCGTCTTTCATTGTAATCATGATTCAGCCAACAAACAAATTCCGCAAGCTTATCCTCCGTAAGTGCCAATGATTATCGATGCATTTTGGGCACGGGTGTTCATTTTGTAAAATTATTTGGGGCAAAATACATGCCGGCAATGGGCAGACTAAATTAGATTGGGGGAGGACACACTCCATAGGCCTCCATGTTAAATGTTGAAATTATTGGGGGCGGTGGGCAAAGCCAACAATCAGGGGCAGTTGCCCTCTCAAATGTATATAAAACAACATCCCTGATTTGGGGATTTTCCCCTCTATCTAAAGTAAATAACACTTAGCCCCCTCGGTTTTACCCGCTCGCATTCACCCGCTCACATTTCGGCAATTCTTGGATACGACGCTTTCCAAACTCCTGGTGATCTTGCCTCTCATTTCTTACAAATTGTGTTGCATCGCTAATTTACCATAATTATATTATGTGAGATATGTGTGTTGTGTAACAAAGGTCTGCACTGATTCTATTTTGCACAGGCATGCTTGGTTGAGGAGCGCCCGCCGTTGCGGCCGTGTGCGGGTGCGCCGATTTCCCCAGGGGTATGGGGGGGGGGGAGGGGAGCAAGTCGCGGGGCTGCCCGGGCTCGATCGCGCTGTTAGCCGCGGACGGTTGCCATCAGCGGCGCTTTCTTCTTGGGGTGCGGCACCGCCGTCCGTCACTTAGAACCCCGGCGTCTTCCCGCCCAACTGGCACACCGTCTCGTTATCTCCTCTTTCTTTCCGCCGGATATACATGGGCCAGTCTACGTAAGACAGGGACAAACCTCAGCCAGCGTATTGAGCACTGGTTCTCTGTTGTCGTTTTTGTTGTACACTGAGCATACATTTTGTCTTTATCCTGACTTACACGAGCCAGTTAAAGTAAATGTTAGTAAATGTCCCATGAGGCCAATGGGCAGTAACGCTCAGGTCCACGCCTATGAATAGAATGCGAACGTGGAAGACGTGAAGAGGGACCATGTTTTCTCCTCACCCTTCCACACCTCTAGTGACCATAAACATTGTATTATGGGACAAAATAGCACTGGTACCTCCACTTTCCACCGGCGCTCCCACGTCCCTGGCAGTATGCCGTGGCAAAAGAGCGGACGATTTCAACTATGCTAGAGTGTGCCTGATTTGGCAATGATGAACACACCAAGGTTGGGGTCGATTTCACAACGTAAACGGTAACCTCACCACAAAACCTTCGACTTCGGTCGAATTTGTAGCTAGTCAATCGTGACTAAATGTCGATGCCTAAAACAACCTCGGCTTGGACCTAAAACGAATATTGAACATCCGACGCGCAACTTCCTTCTAAAAAGTGTGCTTATGCTATACAATATTATCCCTACATCAACATAAATCGCGCCATAAAGTCACTACGGTAAAGCAGACTTAATTTGTTTTAACATTCAATTTATGCTCCAGGGTGCCCGCAGTTCAAGTTTCTCATGGGTAAACATTATAATGGACAAGGCGAATAACACGTTTCAAAGAACCATTTCACTAATTTCCTCATGACGAAAGGAAACACCGGTCTCGTTCTGATGGTGATGAATACATTTGCAATATTCCGCATGAATTCGTTAGCTTCGTGTTTCTGCGCCCCAGAAAATGGCACATAAAACTCGGGGAGTTTCATAGCCTCGTCCAATGTACCGTACTTTACAGCACGATAGCACCTCATTTGCATGGTCTTTTCTTTCACCTCATTCACCCAGCAACTGCTTGCTACACCACAATTGTATGTGCAACGTTCGGGGACATTATGAAATCACTAGGACGAGACAAAAACAAATATGCCGTGTATTTGAGTTAGTGCAGTTTTTGCCCCACATCATTTGCAGCGAGAGCATACCTACAGGCGGCTCTACAGGCTCTGCTTGCAGCAGAGCTTGTAGAGCCGCCCTCCTGTCCGGGCTGCCGGGCGCCGCCAGTTGTGCGGAAACTCGGCACACGGGCTGGTATCGCCAGAGCCGGGCACACCTCTAGTCTGAGGGTCACCGCTCCGATGTGCCGGAGTTCTGCCCGGCGCGGCGGAGGGCTCCCACCTCCTGGTCAGTCCGGCTGGAGACCGACGGAATTCCGGACGGCGGCGTGCGCTCTGCCCGCTGCATAGTCGGCAAAGGCCGTGCTCACACCGCAAGTGGTCGTGTGTGCTGAAGCCTTCCGAAGCTGAGAGTTCTGAACACGTCGCGGCGTCCTCAGCGAGTGGTGGCAGCTGTCCGTGCGTGTGTGTGCGCTACTCCAGGCTCGTGAGCTACTCCAGGTACGTGTGCTACTCCGGATCCGTGATCCAGGTGCGTACGCTACTCCAGGTCCGTTATACCAGGTGCGCGGTACTCCAAGTCCGTGATACCGGGTGCGTGTGCTACTCCCTCCTGCACACCCTCCCCCCGCTACTCTTGCACCCCTCTCCCGCGACTCCTGCACCCCTCTCCTCGACTCTTGCACCCCTCCACTGCGACTCCTGTACCCCTTCCCCGCGACTCCTGCACAACCTACCCCGCGACTCCTGCACCACCTTCCCCGCGACTCCTGCACCACCTTCCCCGCGACTCCTGCACCCCATCCCCGCGACTCCTGCACCACTTCCCTGCGACTCCTGCACCACCTTCCCCGCGACTCCTGCACCACCTTCCCCGCTACTCCTGCACCACCTTCCCCGCGACTCCTGCACCCCCTTCCCCGCGACTCCTGCACCACCTTCCCCGCGACTCCTGCACCACCTTCCCCGCGACTCCTGCACCACCTTCCCCGCGACTCCTGCACCCCATCCCCGCGACTCCTGCACCACCTTCCCCGCTACTCCTGCACCACCTTCCCCGCCACTCCTGCACCACCTTCCCCGCGACTCCTGCACCCCATCCCCGCGACTCCTGCACCACCTTCCCCGCGACTCCTGCACCACCTTCCCCGCGACTCCTGCACCACCTTCCCCGCGACTCCTGCACCACCTTCCCCGCTACTCCTGCACCCCTCCCCGCGACTCCTGCACCACCTACCCCGCGACTCCTGCACCACCTTCCCCGAGACTCCTGCACCACCTTCCCCGCGACTCCTGCACCACCTTCCCCGCGACTCCTGCACCACCTACCCCGCGACTCCTGCACCACCTACCCCGCGACTCCTGCACCC
This sequence comes from Ashinkailepas kermadecensis, assembly GCA_034440615.1. Classification (NCBI taxonomy): domain Eukaryota; kingdom Metazoa; phylum Arthropoda; class Thecostraca; family Neolepadidae; genus Ashinkailepas; species Ashinkailepas kermadecensis. Next base: position 564,795 of record JAOTOM010004980.1, read on the forward strand.
CCATCCCCGCGACTCCTGCACCACCTTCCCCGCTACTCCTGCACCACCTTCCCCGCGACTCCTGCACCACCTTCCCCGCGACTCCTGCACCCCATCCCCGCGACTCCTGCACCACCTTCCCCGCGACTCCTGCACCACCTTCCCCGCGACTCCTGCACCACCTTCCCCGCGACTCCTGCACCACCTTCCCCGCTACTCCTGCACCCCTCCCCGCGACTCCTGCACCACCTACCCCGCGACTCCTGCACCACCTTCCCCGAGACTCCTGCACCACCTTCCCCGCGACTCCTGCACCACCTTCCCCGCGACTCCTGCACCCCTTCCCCGCGACTCCTGCACCACCATCCCCGCGACTCCTGCACCACCTTCCCCGAGACTCCTGCACCACCTTCCCCGCGACTCCTGCACCACCTTCCCCGCGACTCCTGCACCCCTTCCCCGCGACTCCTGCACCACCATCCCCGCGACTCCTGCACCACCTTCCCCGCGACTCCTGCACCACCTTCCCCGCGACTCCTGCACCACCTTCCCCGTTACTCCTGCACCCCTCCCCGCGACTCCTGAACCCCTCCCCCGCTGCTCCTGCACCACCTTCCCTGTGACTCCTGCACCACCTTCCCCGCTACTCCTGCACCCCTCCCCGCGACTCCTGCACCCCCTCCCCCGCGACTCCTGCACCCCCTCCATAGCGACTCCTGCACCACCTTCCCCGCGACTCCTGCACCCCCTCATGTTTGGTTGCGCCAGTGGCGGTGAGGTCGTAAGAACTGAGAGAACCCTGCGATAGTGGGATGGACTGTGGAGTTCCGAACTACCTTGGGACGACTGCAGGGCTTCAGGGGCGCGGTGGTGACCCTACGGGCGCTGCTCCACCCTTCTGAAAGGGGTAGATGACCTCACGAGCGCTGCTCCACCCTTCTGAAAGGGGTAAAGCAACACTTTCACACTTTCAGAATGACCTTGTGAAGGCCTGAAATGTCGAGATGTGGGGATATTTCCGCATCGGAGGAGGGTGGTGTTTCCCTCGGATTGCTAGACATCTGAAAGAAGTGCATGGCTACTCCTACGCTAAAGGCTAACGCAACACGACATGTAAACATAATGGGTCTGGTAGGCGAATTTCTTCAACTTTGGAGCGCATCTATTTTGCTTTTACTCCTGTGGTGACCTTTTTCATAGTTTTGGTTGCGCTCGACTTCTGCCGATAATTGTCCGAGTTTAACCAGTTACCCTTACACGTGCAACTCATTTGTCCGAGTTTAACCTGTTGCCCTCACACGTACACGACATTTCGCCTCTTTTTTCCTGATATAATAAGTTGTTGCCTCTCCTTGCAATTCCAAGGGTGGCTCCCTAGTTAATAAAAAGTAGCATGCTGCTTGCGCCAAGTCAGATGCAACTGACACTTATCGTTCATTTTCTACCGTAAATTGTAAGTGCACATGTGTTTAACGGAACGGGCGAATTCCTGGCTAGTTAGCTTAGCTGGAAAACAATTTTCCCCGGAACGCCAGTTAAAAAAAAATGTATATGGGGACAAATTAATAGCGATATTGAGATCGGATATTCAAAATATTTTGATATGTTCGGGATTAGTTTCAAGCAGTGTGGTTATTCAAACAGTGTGTATTACATCAGATAACCCCAACACCTTGTAAAGTAAGTGAGAAATCAGCTTAAATACAAGATAACCCCAGTATTTCAATAAATTGAAGTCTGGATATCATTACAGTGAACGAAGATGGCGCTCACAAGTCTGCTTAGTGATATCGTGAAGGTGGTGCGGGGAAAAGGTCCCGGAAGTGTGAAGATCGATAACAAAGTATTCCAGCTGCACTATCGGCTCACGACTTTCCTGTTCTTGGGTAAGTGTGACAAAGTGTTGCTGACAGAGACGGCATCAGGACTTCATTTCAGGGGTCAAGCGAAGCTCGTAGGGTAGCAAAACAAGGTTGAACGTTATCCTAGGTGTGGTTACCTGAGATTGAAGGACCCACATTTGCCAGAGAGACATGGTAGCAATGTTAGTATTGCACACATGATGTGGATGGAAGCATCTTTGTCCCATCTCCTCCTGGTGACAACTACACGGAAGGTACACAATAGTAGACCGTTCCACCCGGCTTGACACGGTCGCCCTTACACTTGCCTGACGCACGTGACATACATTGTTCCTATGTGTTTCTGGTTGTATAGTCATTGCGCGAACCACAACACCCTTCCGTCGGCTGCCCACCTCTGTATCCTTTATGTAAATTGCCCACCTCCTGGTCCCACTATCGTCGGCTGCTTTCAGTCAGGTTTCCGCACAACTCCATGTTTCATATCTCTCTCTCTCTGTCTCTCTCTCTCTCTCTCTCTCTCTCTCTCTCTCTCTCTCTCTCTCTCTGTCTCTGTCTCTGTCTCTGTCTCTGTCTCTGTCTCTGTCTCTGTCTCTGTCTCTGTCTCTGTCTCTGTCTCTGTCTCTGTCTCTGTCTCTGTCTCTGTCTCTGTCTCTGTCTCTGTCCCTGTCCCTGTCCCTGTCCCTGTCCCTGTCCCTGTCCCTGTCCCTGTCCCTGTCCCTGTCCCTGTCCCTGTCCCTGTCCCTGTCCCTGTCCCTGTCCCTGTCCCTGTCCCTGTCCCTGTCCTGTCCCTGTCCCTGTCCTGTCCCTGTCCCTGTCCCTGTCCCTGTCCTGTCCCTGTCCTGTCCCTGTCCTGTCCTGTCCCTGTCCCTGTCCTGTCCCTGTCCCTGTCCCTGTCCCTGTCCTGTCCTGTCCCTGTCCCTGTCCCTGTCCCTGTCCCTGTCCCTGTCCTGTCCTGTCCCTGTCCCTGTCCCTGTCCCTGTCCCTGTCCCTGTCCCTGTCCTGTCCCTGTCCCTGTCCCTGTCCCTGTCCTGTCCTGTCCCTGTCCCTGTCCCTGTCCCTGTCCCTGTCTGTCCTGTCCCTGTCCCTGTCCCTGTCCCTGTCCCTGTCCCTGTCCCTGTCCCTGTCCCTGTCCCTGTCCCTGTCCCTGTCCCTGTCCCTGTCCCTGTCCCTGTCCCTGTCCCTGTCCCTGTCCCTGTCCCTGTCCCTGTCCCTGTCCCTGTCTCTGTCTCTGTCTCTGTCTCTGTCCTCTCTCTCTCTCTCTCTCTCTCTCTCTCTCTCTTTTATTCATGTGTGTATATATATATATATATATATATATATATATATATATATGTGTGTGTGTGTGCGTGTGCGCGTGGATATGCGCATGTACATGTGCATGTATGTGGACGTATTAACCTTGCTACGGCATACATCTCGGTGCCAACAGGATTCTCTATTATTGTGACGGCGTACAACATGTTGGGCCAGCCCGTGTCATGCGCCTGCAGAAAATGCGGAAGCCACGGCATCCCGCTGGATGTCATGAACACATACTGCTGGATCACGTCTACCTACACTGTCGACAACAACCTGCAGCAACACGGATTTCATCCAGGTATTCACTCCAATTTTGGTAATAACGCAGCCTATGTACCAGGACGGAAGCTCACTTGAAAGCTGGCACTCTCCTGTTCATATTATTCCTGGGAACAGGGGGAGAGAAGAAGTAAGAATAAGAGTGAGAAGTAGGAGTAAGAGCAACAAGCAAGAGTACCTTCCATTTCATGATAGCCTTCCTAGCTCAACACAATGACCATCTTTAATTTGGAATTTAAGCGGTACGACTGAATACTCGCATACTTAGTCAGCCAGGAATACTCGAAAATTTGAAGTATACGAGCACGTCAGTGGAATTGGATTTCGAAGCTGAGTTGACATGTGGCCGAATAATATCCATGCTGTGAACTTAGAGAGATAGAAACCGGAATATTGCGCGGGAAACATAAACAGGCATCATTTTTCACTCATCACCATTTTAATAGATGTACGATGGCACAATCATGAAGGGGAAATGCTGCATTGTTAGTAGTGGAAACCATGGGTGTAACCACGGATTCGAAATTGTGTGGGGGGGGGTACAAACCAGGGACGCGGTAAGTTTGAACAGGATAGTGGGGCCTAGCCCCGCCTCCCCTCCCCTCCCCCCGAAAAAAACCTTGGATTTCAGCTACCTTTTTCAATGTCATTTCCAGCCACTTCAATTCAATGTTCAATGTATGTCAATTTTTCAGATTCACCATTGATATTGTTGGGACTAAAAGCTACGCCAAAATTAGCAAGTATCACTACTTATTGCTGCCTATGAACATCTAGCTTTATGTCATATGTGCTGGACCCGATTTCACGATCACCATAGAGCAATGCTGTAAGTATGTTAAACGTTGCCCTCTTGTAGCAGTAAAAACATAAATTATTGGACGATGGTTTTATGGTAGCAAATATGGACATACAATTACTTTTCCCATGCTTTCCTGTTTTACGGGCACACAATTCGATGCAATGACAACCAGGGTGGATAAAGGGTGTGGTACTAAGGGCATGTCCCCCCCCCCCACGTGGAAGATGGCGTCCCTCATGCCGGGAAAAGGCGTCCCTCTGAAAAGGTTCCAGTGTACCCGCTCGAATTTTTCAGCCGGAGGCGCCCCTATGAAATAAAATGGCACCCCCTTAGAAGGAAAGGCGCCCCTTCAGGAAGGGCCGAGTGCAACCCGCCCCCTCGAATTGTGTAGTAACAGGCGCCCGAGGTGCTTTCGCAGTGGAGCCGCTCCAAAGAAATGGCGCTCGTCCAGACAAGTGCCCCCATGACAATTCCTCGATCTACCCCTGATTACAACATAGCTCTCACGCGGTTATGAACTCCGGCTAGTTATACAATTGTGCGCATTCACGTGTGGCTTCTCTGGCAAATTTGACAACTTCCGTTGAACCATTAAGAGGAAAGCAGACAATTTGAAAAAAGTTCTATATTTTATATGTCCGGAATAGCAATCTGGCAGCGTAAATTAAAAACCAGCGATGAGAGCGCCGTCCGAGCAGGTTATGACAGATTTCTTTGGGAAGCCCCTAGTCATATAGGATACGAGTGCTTGCTATCACATCGGCTGCAAATACAAATAGATTTGGCCCTCCTATTCATATTACACTAAATCATTGTACACTCGGTTTCGGTGGGATGTTCGGGGGTACCCTTAGCATGGCTGGCTCACTAGGAACGTAGGCTGTGACGCTGCACACCAAGAATTACTGGTAGGCTGCGCCGTTTCACAGTTATGAGTTGCATGACAGTCTACCAGCTTCGGTTGGTTATTGGTTTCACGACACGTCGACCGTTGTCATATAGCGTCGCCAATCTCTCACGCCGGTTGGTCGCGGGCGAAGAGTAGCGACAGGTGAGACTCGAACCCACAATATTTCGATTGTGAGACGAGCATATTACCCCTAGACCACTCGTCCCCTCTACCAGTTTCGCCACCGGCCAGCGTCCGAGCCATAGGAATTCGCGTTTGTGGTCGTCACGCGACCATTTGCCCTGCAGCCATGCAGTGGTAAACACGGGTCTTCCCTGTTCCCGCCTTGCATTCCTCTGTCGGCGAAACAACATTGCCAGTTAAACGAGCAGGTTACTGGACTTCTGTCGATAAGCAAGAATTGATAGCTGCGGATTTCTGACTGCAGCAACACAGAATGAGCAGGAAAGGTTGGAAAAAGCTCAGTTGCAAAGATGTAGCGAAAGGAGATGGGAGGTTTATGATGTCAATGTAGTATTCTTTGGCCCCAAAATAATAATAGAATGTCCAACATTTATACGTTTTAGAAATGTAGTTCGAACTCTTGCTGGGGTGGCTTTATGAACCAGGGTCCAATTGCTAAGAAGAGCTGGTTTCGTGAACCCTGGCCATGATTCCATGAATTACAGTTTTACAGTCTAAATTTGGCAAAGCGCTTCACGTGCCGTCAATACACCGACACGGCGACCCGGCAGCTCGCTCTCGACCTTATCGTGCCAATTGCCAACTGACTCTCCCAGCCGGGGACTAAAAGCGAGCACGCAAAGCGACTCGAACCCAGCATTGCCAGGACAGCGGAGACGGATGAACGACAGCGCTCTAGCCAACTAAGCTACCGAGGCGGCACGTCACAGGGAGGCACTTGCTTGCTTAATTCAGATTCATTGGCAAGTCAATTAGTTACTTGATTAAATTGCATCTACTTCATTTAGAATCACATGTTTTAGGGCGTAAGGAATGTGTTGCATGATATCATATTATTTATTGCATATGTTGTGCACTGTACTGCAAGCGACATATTCAGAATTCCGTGGGGATAAAGTATTTCTTCACGCTGATACCATCCAACTATTTTACCATACAAAGATTTTACTTTATATTGCTTCATATCAAGTAAAATCTTTGTATGGTAAAATAGTTGGATGGCATCAGCGTGAAGAAATACTTTATTCCAACGGAATTCTGAATATGTCGCTTCCATCAAATCAAATAACTCTGCTTTCCCAAAATGTTAATCAAGGCCAGGGTTACTAAACGCAGGTCAGGTCAAATTATCTCTTCTTATCGCATTAAGGGGACAACCTTTCGTGCAGAACATGATGAAAGAATGATATAGACATTCGGCTTTCAAATATGTGACAAGGTCAATGGTGTTAGGTCAGGTCAAGTATTATGCATATTCTACACTACCGTCTTGTGTGTGGAGTTGGGATTTGTGTGCGCGTCAGCTGCCTTGGCGACATTGCGCCCGCAATGTCGTCTTATGCCGAATGCTACTGCTCCTTGCGAATTGAAATTTTAATTCAGTTTTAGAGCCACCGAAGTAGTACACCATGACATTGTGTGAACAATTATCCGAGATGACCCGACGTCGTATGACCGGATCTTATCATATAAAGCAAATATAAGGCATATAAAGGGCAAATATAAAGAGGTGCAAAATGTCGGACAGTAGGAACACATGACAGACGTAAGGAGTCTTCATATAGGTGCGAGGGACACGAATAAGGCCACAAGGGTGCCGCACCCAAAGGCATTTCTGGCCGCACTGCTATTAGTACCTGTAATCATTACCCTAGTGGAAGTAAGGTCAGCCTCGCTGCTGACAGAATTTGCTTTTCTGATGGCATCAATATCCATCGATCGAAATGCACAACAAGAGCAGCTGTGTCTCAAGCAGATTCAATGGCTGTGACGAATTGGGAAATATTAATGCATGGGTTACATTGGTACCTATTAATTGTAAGGGGAACGGTAGAATGCGGAGAAGGTGACAACTAATGCAAACAAAACTGTTCGGAAAGATGATGCAAAGCCGTTACTAATCCCACACCGTTCACTGTGACTGACCAGGGCCGTGGAGAACGCACCGTCTACCAGGGTTGGATTTATACTTTGCAATACTGGATGAGGAGAGGACAATTTCTGAGTGATGGAATACGGAGAGGATATTTTCCTTCAAACCTTGGCATCAGAATCTCACTTTGAATCACACTTAGGATTTGCGAGAGAGGGGCAAACTGATTTGGAAGGTGCCCAACTACCCCCATTAAAAAAAAGTCCCGGGATTTCCACCAATATTTTTTTCTTCAAAGGCGGTTCTTTATATTTTTGTTATATAATAATTAGTGACCAAATTAACTGTCCTGTGGAGAGGGCCAAATCTGCCACCATTCTTTCTGAATGACCGGATTTCGACCCTAACTCCCCGTATCCTGTTTGAACCTTTTTCTTTTGGTATCCCTTGAAAAGTCACCTCACACTGCTGAAATTACACATGAACAAATCACTCAAAAATGTAAAATTTGGTAATATCAGGCATTCCAATTAATAACGCCCAGTCGCCAAAACTCCAACGTTCGTGCACCCGCCTTGCGCAGTCTGCGCATTCGCCACTCTACGTGCGCTTCTCCGGTTTCTGCTAGGCCTTCCACGTTTTGCTAATTACTGTCACATGATAGTCTTGTGCCACATTTGACATGTGGAATGCCCGGTATGGCGGCTCGCTGGAAAAAATCGATAAATTCAATTCGATGTATTAGTTCTCTTCTTCTCACATTTTCTCGTGATTAAGAAATCCGGAGACACACTGAGCTCTGATGCACCTCATCTCTTTGGTTAAATAAGCTCCCAGATTAGCTACCGAGCCGTGACCCTGGCTAGGTGTTCGTTTTTTACTAGTTGCGTTTTTCTTCTTCTATGGATGTGTTTTAGGGTTCCGGACAATTTTTGTTAGGGGCCCGGCACATGTTTGAGACCCGGCTCTTTTTTACAGCTTTGTTGCCTTTTTATACACCGATGATATTTGTGTGGTATCGGCGCGTTTTCGAAGACGCCGATATGTTTATCTAGTGTCCGGCCTATTCGTTCCTTGTTTACGATCAATTCCATTTTTGAGGGCCCAGCCTGTTTTTGAGGCCCCGTGCGGTCTGATGGCCTTGGTGTTCCTTGAGGGCCTCCGTTATGCTTATATTTAGCGCTCCCGGTGTGTTTATTTCAAGCTGCAGCGCATATTCTAATGCCATGTCGCTTTTTGCGAAACTCGGTACGCTTTTGATTACCGACATAAAATTGTGGGATTACCGACGGAATTTTGGGCCCCGAACGCGATATTTGGGGGTCCCGTGGTCACTGGTTGGGATCCCTAGCTCGAGCATTAGTGACTACGACACGTTTTTTTGGGGGGCCCAACACGTTTTGTGGGTTTTTGGAGCGGTTATTGGGACCCCAGAGTGATTTTCCATGTCGGGACTGTTTTTCGTTGCCCCGGCTTCATTTGTTGGGTGATCACAATGAGACTTTTGAAGCCCCGGTGCGACCTGTCATGCCCCTAGCGTGATTTTCATGGATCCGGGCGAGAATTATTGGTACCCCTAGGCTCAGCGTGCCTTTCCGGGGCCCCGGCCCGACCGTTTGTGGCCTCCGTCCTGATTTTCTTGAACCCCAGCACGACTCTTTCGAGCTCCCAGCGTGATTTTCAGGGGTCCAGGTGGGAACTTTTGAGGCCCCAGCGTCCTTTTCAGAAGCCCCTGCGCGACCTTTTCGCCCCAATGCGATTCTACGGGGCTCCGGTGCGATTATTGGGGGCCCAAACGGGATTATTAAGGAGACTGGCGCAATTTTTTCAGGAGCTCGACACGATTATTGGGGGCCCCACAACCTGTCAGGGGGCAACTGCCCACAATGTCCGCTCCCATTCGGCATGCTACTGTGCCATGCAATTCTCCAACATAAGCATTAGGAATAGCTCATCTGTTTCATCACTCACACGTGATTTCAACTCCAAAGTTCTCCAGACAGTTTGAGGAAAGTCAAACATCTCCTACATGGATAGGCAAGGATGGACTATTAGGCAACAGGGATACCATGTAATTCAGATCATAGTACTCTTGCTGCAATACATACCTTGTTCTGCAGGCTGCTTTGGAGTTAGATGCGCTCCTGAAGTTTGGTCATGGTTGGAGTTGGAGTTGGATTGAGCAGCACTGTGAAGGACATTACATATGGTTCAAAGGACTTCTTTCTGTTTGCATTAATAATGCAGGTAATGAAGTAACACTTTCATTAATTGACTTCTATAGTGTCCGAAGTGAGCAGTAGAATCGAGATGGGTTCTTGTGATATACGTTATGCTTAAGGTTACGATGGAGCTTTTAGATTCCAGTGGGAATGGTATGGATTCACTCATTAGTGAATCCATACGATAACCTAATAACCTGAACAAACATAACCTAATCTAGCATATCCTAACCTCCTTTGGAGAACAAAAAATAAGAAAACAATTTTAAGCAATATATTTTCTGAAAACTTTCTAACTTAGAAAAACCGAACCAAGCCTAGCCTAACCTAACGCCAGCTGCTTTTGTAGGAAAAAATGTCCTATTTTTAGCAAATTTTTGAAAACTGGAAAAAATTTCCAACTTAAAAACTAAACTAGCCTAACCTAACCAAATCGGTATTTTTCTGGTTTAATGTGGTAACAAGACATGTTTTTACACACATTTGTTTCCATAAAGCAAACAAATGGGTTAGAACACTCACCAAATGGGTTAGGTTTGGTTTGGTTAGGTTAGTTTAGGCTTTTTAAGTTCGAAAATTTATCACTTTTTTCCAATTTAAAAAAAAGCGATTGCACAGAAAATAGGTGGTCCCCTCATCTTAGTCACCTTCATGAACATGGTATTCTGAAGAAAAATTCAAAAATAAAAAATTAAAACGCCTTAAACTGCAAATTAAAAAAAATATTATTCAAGAGGAACTCATGTTAGGTTAGGTTAGGCTGGGTTAGGTTTTTTAAGTTAAAAAATCTTCAGAAATAAAATGCTTTAGCTTTTTCTAATTTTATTTTTTTGATTTTTTTCTTCTTCAAAGGGAGGTTAGGCTAGGTTAGGTTTGGTTATGCTGAATTGTATTTTATTTTTTATACATTTCTTTTTATGCTATGTTACCTAACTCAAAGCCTCTTTTTTGTTGTTATTTTGCTCACAACCTGAAAAGTAAGCATTTGCACAGAAAATGAATGGCCCCATCATCTTAGTTAGTCACATTCATAAACATTGCATTCGAATGATAAATTTCAAGAATTCAAAAAACACCTTAAAGCACAAATTTACTACCAAAACCAACCTTGCTGTAAAACTAAATTCGTTTGCTGTATGGAGGAAAATGTGTGTAAAAATGTGTCTTGTTACCTACCACCTTAAAGCACAATAATACTCAAATATGGTAGGTAGGTATCTGGCATTAATATAGAAACACCGTGCAGAAATCAGAAAAAGGCATGGACTGGACTTGTTGAAGTTTACCTGCCAACTTCTTCCTCTATTGTTTCTTTGGGAATTAAATATCAGCAAGAATACACTGCTTAAAATCACACTAATCTGCAGACACATCGAGGGTGAAGTATAAAAAATGAAGCAGCGCGACGCCACATGAGTTTAGCCACCGGATTAAACATCGCGCGCAATTGCACCACAAATGTCTCACCTCCGTCATATTTATCGACCACAATCGCTAGTTTGAGATTCTAGGATTTTTCTATTTTGACTTTTTATCTTTCGATGCTACGGTTTTGGATGCTCTGAAGAACAGACATCACGACCGGTGGCCGCTATACCCAATTGTATTTTTCAAGGAGGGAGACAGGAAATTTGTAACTTCAAACACGTAATTACTATATTGCTGCTAATTACTGATTATTGTTGGGTGGTATTGTCTTTCCTCACTCAAACGCATCAATGAAAGCATTCTCGGACTATGCCTAGCTGCGCCAACATGCAAAATACAAACACAGGGTAGTCCTCCATTTTGACGAGAAAAAATAATATGACGTGCAAAACATATATGGGCAATGCATAAACTTCGTATGTTTTATGCGCAGCCCCGCCCCCACCTAAACTACAAATTATTTTGTGGAGGAGTAAAGTAAAATTATAGCCATTTAGACATCAGGGAGATGTCCCCATCCCAGCCTTCGCCTTCAGCACCTAAAATATCACACAAACTATCACGTAAAATTCCATTAACGTAAATGTCCACCTGCCTGCACCTTGATCGCAAACACTCGGTTTTATAGACAGACATGTAACGTACTCGCTTTAAAGGCGGCGCCAATGACCTTGATGGTGTCCGGCACGCTTAAAAAATCACTCCCCCCCCCCATGCGCAGCGAAATTGAAACATGCCTGATGCTACCAATTTCTGCAATGAGGAAAAAGCTGTGACGTCACCAAGACTTGAAGGCGAACTTTGGTGTACCTTTTAAGGTTGGCTTTGGAAGTCATGTGAGCCATAGAATAGCAACTTTTGCTTTCTTTAGGAATATAAATTATAATGCAGTATCCATGCAGCTTATTACTGAGTTTTGTCTTTCATGGTATCATAAGCTGGCAAATTGGCTCACACATGTCTCTCGTTGGTTCAGTTTGAGACTGGGTTTCCCCATATCAATACTGAATGCATGCACATTGTCACTGGGCATGTACCTAGGTACCTAGGTAGTGCCCAGGTACCTAGGTGGTACCCAGGTACCTAGGTTTTTGATATTTACCCGGTACCTAGTAGGTACCAGGTAAATATGAAGCTGATAGTGTGATGAGTGGGTTGTTGAAGATAATTACAGTTTGTATATCCACACTCTCAATGATAACTGTGATTGTTATTCATGGAACTGGATTGTAAGCAAGTTTGACAATGACTGGACATTGCTAATGGAATGAATCCTGTTCAAGTTCCATATGCATGTGGTTTTGCCATTGGTGGTGTATACAAACATCGGTATGACATAATTTTGGGCGCTACATGACCGATGTAGTCGATGCGCCCTAAAGCCCTAATAACTAACCATGACAATGCAATTGTTGTTTTGTGGGTGAGCATATTTTTTTCAGACAATCTGGTTTAAAATGCATCATCATCAGCTAATCTCAACATTTTATGATGTAAGTTGTCCTTCCACAGTGGAGGGAAATCCAGCTATTTTGGTTTTTTGCACACAATTTTGAATTTTGTAGCAAAAGGTGGAGAGTCAGTCCACTATCTAGTCCAAATCTGTTTCTTTTCAGTACAAAATATGTTGGTTAACATCAACTACGTTTTCTATGTTTTTCTACCTAGCATGGTGTTTTTCTTCTTTTTTCCTTCAACTTTTCATCAGCATAAAAATAGCATAGATTATTGGGGGGCCAAATCAACATTGGGGGGCCAAGATCAACATTGGTGGGGCCCTGGCCCCCACAAAAGGATACAAATCGACGCCCCTGCATCCAGGTTTCAATATATCTGTAATTCGGAGAAACCACAGATAATATGGTGCGAGTGAATATACTCACCTTTGTTCTGTGTCTCTGGCTCAATTGGGGGCGAAATGGCGATGGGAGGGGTGGCACCCCCACCATCCTTGGTCGAGGACGTGTGCAGAGACGAGACTGTATTTGTTGTCGGGCGACGTTGTGCAGACGTTCGGCTCGCGAAGGCTAAACACTGGCCGCTGCCGCGTTTCCTCGTACAGGACTGCACCGCCTGGAGAGGCCGGCAGAGGTTCACAGTGGAGGCGCCGCAGCAGCTCTCGGATCCGATTGGAAATTTACCGAGTGTGTTAATGGCCGAGTGGTTAAGGTGTTGGGCTCTGGGTACCAAAGGTCCCGGGTTCAATACTCGCACCACTCGGGACATTCCCCAATACCGCGGTCCACCGGCGAGGCAGTGTGGGCGGCACCGTCAGCCGTGATCGTGCATAAAGTGCGTCGTGAACCACCCAATAAACAAACAATCAGACATGGTCCCCATGTCGCGGCCAAGCTACCCGCTGGTCATAGCATGACCACGGCCAACATGGTCCCCATGTCGCGGGCCTATCAGTCGCGGCCAAGCTACCCGCTGGCCATAACATGACCACGGCTGACATGGTCCCCTTATTCAAAGCGCAAACACTACAGAGACATCCTTGACATCGGGATCAAGACGAGTCAACGGGCCACGGGATCCCTTGCTCTCTGTAACGTCGTAGGTGTCCCGTAGCATCAACAAACTGACTCAAGATCCCACACGGTACTTGGTAACTCGAACATATATAAACAATGACGAACCATTGCTCTGCAGCGCCTCTGATCTCCAGCTATGTACTTCCCCTTCTACATCACCTACGGCCTCCTCCATCTCGAGGGAAGGAACTAAAAGTAGGGTTGCATCTGTGCTCTGACAGAGCTGTCTGGCCAACTGATACACTATGCATTTACCACGACGTCTCCAATATTAGCAACGATTAACGACGGCTCATGCAGAAGAGGGCTGGCTCTTCGAGTTCTGGAGTGGGAACCTCGTACCAACGGTAGCGAATTTCTAAATAGCCTCGCTGCGTGCGGCAATAGTGCCGTTGACCACAGACTGGTTAGAGTAGGGTCATCCTAGAGTCGGATCAAGAACTTCGCAGGTCAACGTCACACTGGGTCACTCTGTGCCAGCATTCCGAAGTCTACCGTTCCCAAGTCTACCATTTCTTGGGAACTGTAACACGACTCAAGTTGGCTTGAACGGACACAATCGAGCTATGTGGGCATAATGTTCCTGGCACATCAGATATTATATTCTGCGGGTGTGGTGTAGATAGGGCGACAATTGATGAAGAACCTTGCCCGTGTGAAATTCATAACGTCAGTCATAACTGCGAAGGCTGACAGCTAAACAAATTACCGACGGATAATTATCATTTGCTAAGCAAGGTACTAGATGCAGACCCTCCTGGTTTGGTTCCCCGCTAATGTTAATGTCTCACTTTCCCTATTCAATCTGAAAATATGTCCCGCAAGTAAGGACTTGGATCCCTGGCTTGGTGGGGGATTTCCAGCCTTACAAAGCTGTCCCCTCATTTACTATAAGAATGGTTCTGTCACCGACATTTTACTGAGTCATTTCAAGACTGAAAGAATCACAGGGCGATGCATTTTTTCCTGATATTTTGGTAGCTCTTGACCCTTTTCTTCGATACAACTTTTTTTTCTTTCTTTTTTTGTTTGTTTAGTTTTTTTTTCAATTTAATTTTGCACTTCACTCGGCCGGACCAGAACATTTGGCACCCCAGATCGCCTATGGTGAATCAATCACTGTCCGAGGAAACGCTGGGGTGAGGTGCTAGTGAAGATCAAGGTCAAGCGGACTAGGACCAGATCCAGACTCCAAGCTTGGGGCTAGGACAGTGTACAGAGCGCAGTCGTCGTGAGCCCGGAACCTGACCAGCAAAGTCGGCGAAAATGAACTTCTTTCCTGGATTTCAAAACAGACAATACATTTGTATTTCCCGAATGTCTTGTCTTGAGAAATTAAAGCCGAATTTATTAACTACTTTGTATTAATTATTATTCAGGATAAAAATATTCGGCGGTTATCTGTGGAAAGCATCAGAAGAATTTAAACAACTGACAGAACTCCAGAAGGAACCTTTTCCAGGTTCGTTGACACTTTCCGGTCTCTCGAAGTTTTCGGAGGCTTTTTAATCGGCCCATTAACGGTATATTATACTGGAAGATCTAAAGCCGTTAATTTTGACCACGCGTAGCCTAAATTCTACTGATGCAAAGCTGATGCAACCTGTTCTTTGCCCGTAGATTAGCTGAGCATCCAAGCCTCAGCGCTCAACGATTACTTTTAATTATCGTTGCCTTTCTTACTGTTCGCTTTGATAAGCGAACAGTTGATTGACACTTTCGCTAAGTTTCCCGAAATCGAACCACGGAAAAGTAGGGAAGTTCGAGTTTAAGTGCTTTCTTAAGCCTTCTCGAACATTACGGTCTATGCAATACAAATAAATAAAATACTTGTGGGTGTTGAACTACCGGCTATTTGTAGCTAGTCCTGTATCCATGCATTTATTCCTGGGGTGACCATAACATGCAGAGCTAAAAAAAAACATCTACATTAACATTCCCCAGAGTTGCACATTGTAGAGAATGGACGCAATTTTGGACAACAGAAAAATTACCGTTTTGGAATTTTAGTGTTAAAGGGCCTTTAACACTTTATTAACCCGCGCCGTCTTGGAGGGGGTTGTTAACCCCCCCCTACGGTTTTCCGCGGATAGTGAAAGAACGGCACGCGTCAGCGCGCCGAAATTCGGCATACTTTTCCCCACATCAATTTGTCATGTTGTGTCAAAATTTTGAGGTCAGGTCATCTCGGGTCAACGAGTTAGTGAAGGTCAAGTGAGGTCACCTCCAAAAAAGTTCAACCAGTCGTCACGCTTTAACGGATAAAGATATCTTAATGAAACTTTCAACGCTTGCTTATCTTTAGGGACGCAACAAAACGCACCAGAGGAATTTTTTATTTTTTTCCCGCTTTTTATTACTTATTAGTTTTGCATATTTGCCCATTAGAGTTAAAATCGACGATTCTGGCTAAAGTAAGCATTTTTTATTACAGCAAGTTGACTTCGAACACCGTTTTTCGGTTCGCTCTACCCATTAGATAAATAAAAATGAAAGAAAACTTTAAAACTCAAGTTTGAAATTTCCAGAAAATAACATTTCGATTTTTGGGTGGCAAAAAATGTTATGTCCCTGGCTAATTTCGTCTTCCTTTTCCGATTTCCAATAATTTTTTATTTTTCAAATCTCCCCAAAATGAACTCCCCAGAGCCGAAAACATGGTGTAAGTCGTGAAAATCTAGGCCCCCTAGTGACGTCACTTTTGGGGGAAAATATGGGGTGGTGTCTGGCCCTACTCGTCGAGCGCTTTCCGATGACACCCATTTCGTTTTCGTGCGACGCTTAGTTTGGAGATTATAGGGGGGTTATTCTCCCCCCCCCCCCCCCAGAGACGGAGTGTGAGGATCTGACCGGAAAGACTAAGTATTGAACGGCTAAGTCTTTAGTGTTAATAGGGAATAGGTTTTGTTGATTAGCATGACAGGGAGAATGATTTTCGAGAGATCGTCAGGCAAAATGTTGTCTAAAGGGAAATAGCATCGAGATCCAGAGATGAGCCAGCCAGCCTGTACCGCTAAGTAGATGGTGCCACTCATAGGTGGAGGCTTCACATAATTACTGGTGTTACCAACATGTGATTCAACCACATTGTCTCCATGCAACGGTGCACACTGAGTGGTAGATCGTGAAAATGATTAGTGTTGTATGGGCAGAAACAAATATCGCCGCTTCCCTCAATGAAGAAGGCCTGTAATACAAACTCTGAATTATTGAGCAATATTTCCCACTCTCTTTAAAAAGGAGTTTGGTGCCATCTCCGAATTCCGGGAGTGGATACCAGTATTGGATGACCATTAGGAAGGAAATCGAAATATTGGTGTTGTATGGCAACACCGATATTCTTAGTGGTATTGCACCGGCAATACCAAAATTACATGAGTGTCTAATCCTGGTACCGCTATTGTGGGTTGTAATCATTTGCAGCTGAATGAGGTTGGTGTAATGGCTCAGTGATCTCTTACCAATGTTTCGGGGAACAACAAAAACTACTACCCACGCGTGCGATCATGAGCATCGTCACGGATTTTGGATTGGGCGGGTGGAGAGGTGGGAGGACAAGAGAGCTTGTAGGTCCATTTTCCATGCAATGGTATGGCTAATTAAGCCAACGTCAATATTGCGCGCAATGTCAAATTGCATCACGTTTGGGGGAACGCATCACTTCAGTCTCAGTCATGGTGACGCGTGTTTGACCAAGGAGGAATCGCTCCTCGCCTTCGCTCTTCATGATGTAGATCCTGACATGTTGGTGGACGATGTTGAACAAGCTTGAAGCTGTTTTTATATGTACTCTCAGAATTAATGGTAGTATTCTTCTCGGTTAGGGGAGAGGCAAATGGTTAGGTTCCCTCCCCATTCCTTTGGTCACAAGGAGCTAGGCTGTCTTCTGAGTGCCAACCGTAGACTGCTCTGAAGAAGCGCCAACACTGCGGGATGTGCAGTGTCCTGTTCCGATGTTTCACGGCACGTCTACTTCCCAGGCTACGAAAACGTCGGACCACAGGGCGACTCGGAGCGCGACTACCAGACCTACTACCAGTGGGTGCCCTTCATGCTGGCGCTCCAGGGAGTCCTCTTCTACATTCCGCACTGGATGTGGGTGCTGAGCGAAGACGGACGCATGTCGGCTATCATCCAGGACGTGCGGCTGCCGGTGCTGGACCGCGGTGTGCTGCGCGCCCGCGTGGCGAACCTTGCGCTCTACGTCCGCCAGACGTTCGGCTCCTATGAAGGATACTTCATCCGGTTCGTCATTTGCGATGCACTGAACGTCGTCAACGTCATCGGCAATTTCTTCCTCATCGAAAAGTTTCTGAACGGGAAATTCCACAGCTACGGCAGCGATGTGGCAGCGTATCTCCGATACGGCACCGGACCCAACACGTTCAAACACACATTCCCCAAGCTGACCAAGTGTGATCTTCAGGCGTACGGCACTTCCGGCACGGTTGAGCTCTATGACGGCCTCTGCGTGCTCGCTCTGAATGCCATCAATGAAAAGGTCTACTTGGTGTTATGGTTCTGGCTGATCTTCCTTGCCGTACTCTCAGTGATCGTGTTCGTTGGCCGGCTCATCCTGATTCTTGTGCGCAGTTTCCGCGTGCCGATGCTGGAGCACAAGGCTCATTTCAAGTTCAACTGTCAGGTGCGAAGTGGTATCAATAGCGTTAGGGTGGGCGATTTCTTCATGCTCAGCCTGATAGCTCGGAATATGGACATCACCGCGTTTAGACTGCTGCTTAAGGAGCTCGCCAAAGACGAGTTCCACTGTAGTTTTTCCGACGGTGACGAGGATGAGTCACTTGACGATGGAATTCCTTTGAGGAGCACAGACGGTGGTGCGGTAAGGAGAGGAAAAAAATTTGAAGATTGATGTGTTACATTGTCAATTGGTAAAACTTGAGAAACTTTGGTGAGAAGCGGTGCTCGAAGCACCCTTGTATCCTAAGTGAGGCTTTTTGCCTTTTACTTACATCCTTCATGATCCATATCAATTGCATCCTATTAAACCAGCTAATATAAGAGAAAGTGAATATTAGTACTGATAACTTTGGGGTTTGTGTTCATGCTGCCATTACATCTAATACAATTTACATTACGTAACTGCATCTACATTTTATATTGGTAGATTTGAATGCTAATTTTATTAACATCTTTGAAATCAAACACTTGCCGTCTTAATAAACATCTGCCGCGTAACGAACATTTTATTTCGATACACTGTGTATTGTGCTCAATTTTTTCGTAGCATGGGGTGGACAAGGCGTGCGTTATGGATACAAAAACTAAAAATATGGCAACATTGCATCCAGCCTATGCACCACCTTGCTTACATGACATAGAATAGTGAGAAGCACACTATATTACGCCCTTGTTTTGTACCATATAAATATCGGCTGAGAACCACCAGCGAAACTGCTTTGCAAGTTACACAGTTGATATTGCCGAAGGAGAAAGTTATTACTGCGAGTCAGGATTACCACGCCACTTTATATAAATATGGCGTTGCAGCTATACAAGTTGTTATTGCACTACACTATGCTCAGCATTACATTTCCAACCGATGCATGAGGATATGGATAATATACATATATGTATATGTATATATATATATATTTATATATATATAGCTAGATATATATATATATATATATATAGATATATATATATATATATATATATATATATATATATATATATATATATATATATATAGATATATAGGTATGTATATATATATATATATATATATATATATATATATATATATATATATATATATATATATATATATATATGCATCCCGTGTTGAGATTACGTTTTAACTGGATAAGCACCTTGGAGTGAAAGGTCCTTTAGATACATTTGGTAGCAATTGAGCCATGACCAAGTGTCTTGCTAAAGCTCCTACAAATGATACTTTACTGGAGCATAGCTAAACAATGATCGTTTAATTTGAGGATGATCATTTCATGCCTATGATTAAAGTGAGGATAAAGGGCAAACAGCGATCTCGCTTTGGGGAATGAGCATATTTTTTCTCTTCTTTTACGGACTTGTTCTGAATTCGTTGTCCATTAGACAATTCTGAATACCTGATTCGCTATTTGGAACTGTTTAATACGCTCCCGAAATTGTGAAGAGGACCTTGCAGCTGAAACATACTTGAAGTACTTCGAAAATCAAGTGGGCCTTTATGGGGAGAAGACCAAGTTGCCTGTGAAATTCTTCTACAAAAATGCGATGACATTGCAGAGGGACTGGACAATCGTGGTGAAGCATGGGGAAGTATGGGAAGCTGGAACTGCACCCGCAATTTGATTATCTCAGTTATCCCAGATTACGGGGAGATTTCCATTGGATTGTTCCAGTTCACTTCTTCAGTGGTAGTCTCATTGTAATATCGTTAACGCCAGTCAATCGGCCCGTCATCTTTTTCACCCAACAACGGAAGTTTGTGAACGCAGCAACCGCTTGCATTATAAGAGTACTGATTCATCGTTTTATCCGAAAGTGCTACCAGGTGGGCTAACAATAAAGCGAATCATATGCTTGAAATATTGTTGTTGGGGGACCCAAAGACGCCTTCTCGTCACATATTTTCCACAGTATCAGATATCCACGTAAATGTGTTTGAGAAAATAGTATAATTCTGGGACAGTCCCTTTAGGAAGTTAAGGTGAGTTCAAAAATCGCTGGAGGACAATATGTTCTTCTTTAGAGAGCATAAAGCAGCCCCGGAAATTTCACATCGGGCGGCCCTCTTTCTGGAATCAATTTTCATGGACTCATCATCCCTCATCAATTCAACCGAGAAACAGCATTCATTTTCATAACGTCTCCTCCGTTTCGGTGTCGTTTGGAACAAGACCGAGGCGGGGAAGAATCGCTGCCTGTGGGCAAGTCATCCCACGCTAATTAGCATAGTCAAATAGAGCCTTGTGTGGATCCGGTGAGTTCAACTGAGTCTTAGCGTCTTCGAATAAGAATCCCAATGATCCTGATTCGAGCGAATTGTGATGTGTTTTCTTCGGGCCCTAAGATGGTTACTCCGAATGCGGTCGCCTAAATAAGTGTTCTGTGTTTTGCTAATCGTGTCTGAGATGTTCATTGAAAATGCGGCTCCACACCCCGCCGCATTGCAATTATGTATTTCATGCTGGTGGTCTACATATATGTATATGGAGTGAAACGAAAATCTATCATGCTATGTAATACATTGCTCTTCGACATGACACTGGGCGACTAAGCGAAAACCCTGTGTTTTGGCTTGTATTGAGTCTGCACCAACCGCCATCATGGGAAATCTTCTACCAAGGCATCGACAATACACGAGTGAGCAGTCTTGTCTTCCGTGAAGCCGCTAATCTCGCATTGGGACCCCCCACGGGAACCTTGTAGAACCTATTCTGTTGTAACTAAAACTCACCTTAGTATTCCTTGTGCACTAGCAATATCTTGCTTGATGTCTCCATGGATCCCTGCTCGTGCTCGGTAATCTTTACAGAATAGCAGTATTTTGAACATCTTGCTTACATCACCACAGGAAGGATCTGCCAAGCGGAGGTTCCGCTTTCGAGTTTCACTACTATACTATGAATGGGCACAGATCAAATTAGCATTAGGATGAACAGGGGCGGATACAGGGAGGGCACTAGAGCTATGTGTTCCCTCCAATGGAAAGGTGGGGCCTCTCCGGCCAGAACAGGCAACCCTTATAGAAGGCTCGATTGCACCTCCTCCCTCGCTCCCAGCTCAACGGGGTTTTCTGCCAAATATCCTCCGTTTAGAGGAAAAGGCGCTCCCCTTCAGCATACGCTAGTGTACACCTCGCGCTCGACAAATTGCTCCGCACAAGGCACACCCTCCGAGGAAATGCATCCCTCGCCATGCTAATTCGTGGATCGGCCCCTGGGAAGACATACGTACTGGAGATCGGAGGTGCCTGCGCCTTTCCGAAAGCATGCCAAAATGATACACGTTCTGGTGAATCTAGACGGGATCCTTGGTGCCGTCAGAAAAGGCCCATGCCGAGCACCAGCAGCTTGTATTCCTATTCCCGGAAAGCTCTCCAATTTTCCTAATTCCAAGAGTCCAATGGCCCGCAAACTTGTATTCTTCCAGGAGCTCTTCAACGCCTGTAAGTGCCGTCGAACCACAAGCAGCTCCATGCAGTGAAAAGTGGCCGTCCGGCTTTAAGAAGCACCTCAGCTTTATGATGCCTCTCCAGCTTCAAGGAACCCATCCAGCGTCAAATGGTCCTTCCAGTGCCAAGAGCCTCTACACATTCAGCTTCAATAGGCTTCAAGCTATCCCAGGAGCCTCTCCTGTTACCAGCTGGGCCTAAAAGCTCTTGAGACTCCTCCATTGAAAGTTGAGATTAAACGAGATTGAGCTTAAATGAACTGAATTAAAGCTGTACCACCAGCCTGCAGGGCTCCTGCACTATACGACCCTCCCAGAGTGAAATGTGAGGTGCAAGAGCTCCTCCAGCTTCAAGAGGCCTCTCCATCTCCTATATCTCAGGAGCCCCTCCTCTTCCCAGCTGAACCGGAAAAAAATCCGGAAACTCCTCCATTGAGCTGAAACGGAACCACTTCCAGCGCGTGAAAAGCCCCGAAAATGTCTGATTTAGCGTGGTGCAAATGCAGTATTTCTGGCTTAATTTAGTGTACATTATTCCTACGTGGGTGGAGAGTGCGGGGAGGGTGCCATTATCACCCTTTGGTTGCGACTCTGGTATGTGGCATACACCGAACAGAAAAGCTGCGAGGATGAACCGTGACACGCAGGGCCACCCAGTGGCGGAGCCAGGAGTTGGCAAAAGGGAGAGAGGGAGGATCCAACATTTTACTACCCCCTGGACTTTATTGTTCCTATCATTATTTTTTACCCGGAGGGGGAGGGGATGAGCTGCGAAAATGTCTGGACTGTATTCCAGGTAGCATCGTACCATAGCTAGTGTTAGTCTTTGTCGGTTTCGTGGCGTCGAGGCAGATTATAATGCATGCTTTTATTCAATACCTTGAAGAGGATTATGGGCCAGTACCGAAGCGAGGACTTGCCCGAGAGGGCCATCCAAAGTTTTTGTGTCCCTTGAACATTAGTGGCCATTCTATCGCTAAGAGCATTGGTGCTATCCAAAGCTCAACTCATCTCATCACTCCCATTCGAAGTTTCTTTCTCGCCTTCAAATTGTGCCCTACCCCTAACTCATAAACTGATGGCCAAAGGCCGAAAGAAGCGTTGCGAGGCGACGTGCCGTGACTCGCTTAGCAAGTCAGGCTGAGTGAAACGAAGCGGAGCCTATTGAAGGTATGACAAAGGGGCCGACGAGACGCACCGGTACCTAATATTTCTTGCACTAAAGCGCACCAACACTAGACAACCTTCATCACAAAAGCGCAATTATCCTGGATGAATTTCTACATGAAAATGCACCAATACAGGACGATATTCCGGGCCCCCTTCTTCGGCCCAGGCATAGGCGCACATAAGGGGCAAAGGGCATGTGCCTTATCATAGCATTATAATGGACCCATTCGAAAGGGGAAAAGCGTTAAAAATCAAACAAACGATAATATCCAGATAGTCAATTTTGATTTTTGAACTGGAACAAAAATGGTTCAGGAGCTGGAGGAACCAGTTGAAACTAATTGGCTCCTTGACACCTCATGGCCCCCTACTCACTTAAAAGCTGGTAGTCCTAGTGAGCTGGAGGGCCGATGAGAGCATGAGATGCTTGATAGGGCCAGAGGCCGATGTGAAAGGCTCCTGTACCGATGTGAGAGGCCCTGGTGGGTTGATGTCAGAGGGGACTCTAGGCCGATTAAGAGGTCACGTGGACGATCCTATGTCGATGCAGTGGGCCACCGAGTCGATGGTGAGTGCTCACGGGCAGAACCTGAGGATCTCGAGCCGGGCCAAAGTGAAGGGTCTCTGGGCGGACGGAGGGGTCCCGGGTCGGCGGGAGGCCCCTGTACTGACAGAGAGGGCCCCGACCAGTAAAAAGAGTTCCGGAGGAAACGGGGAGGCGCTCCGAGGTTACGGAAGGACCACCTAAACCGACGGAGAGGTGCCCTCATCCGACAAAGGGCTCTAGTCACCAAAAAAGATCCCGGCTCATAGGAGAGGGTCCCAAGTCGACACGAAATGCACATGGGTCGACAGAGGTACCCGAGCCGATGTGAAAGGCCCTGAACTGAGGGAGGGACTCGGGTTCGTAAAAGGACTCTCGGCCTGACAGAAAGGACTCCGGCCTTTCTGAAAGAGGGCCCCTGAGTCAACGAAGAGGGCTCCGGGACCGACAGAAAGAGCCCCTGGCCATCGTAGAGGAACAAAGGCCATTGCAGGGATCCGAGTATTTGTGAAGGGCCCCTGGGCCGTCAGAGGGGCCAAGCGGATATGAAGGGCCCTGTACTGGCGGAGGGGGTCTTGGGGCATTGGAAGAGTCCTCGGCCTGACGGAGAAGGCCCCGGCAAGCGAATACAGATGACAAGGTCCCTGAGCCAACGACGAGGGTTCTTGAGTAGTCAATGGATCAATGTCACTCAAGGGGTCCCAGTCTACCAAGGGTACTACTTTAATGTGTGCGTCCTCCTAAGAAAATCCTGTGTGCGCTCCTGGACCCAGGGACCCTTCATATCGGCCAAGGATCCCTCCGTCGACTCAAGGGCTCTCTTCGTTGGCTCAGGGGCTCTCTTTACTGGTCCGGCCCTCGCTGTCAGCCTGGGGCCCTTCCACCACCCCGGGGCCCCCTCCATCGGCCTAGAAGTCCTTCACGTTGGCCTGGATCGGAGCCATCGGCGTCTGCCTGTGGGAATTACCCGTCGACTCGAGGGTCCTCTTCAACGGCCCGAAACCATCTCCATCAGCCTGGGCCCCTTTCGCCGGTTCAGGGCCATTTTCGTCGGTCCAGGGACCCCCACGTCGGTTCAGGTCCCTTCACTAGTCGGCACTGGGCTCTCTCCAGTCGCCCGAAGGACTCCTGGAGCGACAGGTGTATTGTATGCTTTCGTTACGGCCTATGTTAAAGCACAACGCGTTAAATGCCCCCTTGGGCCCTATCGGGGGCCAAGGAGGCATGACCCCATGCCCCTCCTAAATTCGCCACTGGGGCCACCTATGCTACTTCGACAATTCGGCGTGGTGCAATCAAGTGTGGAAACCGTCCTGTACTTTTCGGTCATTGCTATCTGCGCCTACAACCTTGAAACCATTTTGCTCTCGCTCGTTGATCGTCTCTAACAGGGCCGTAAACTAACATCTATTTGCTCGTATGATGTTGTGGAATACTTTGTGAAAATTTGCATCTCGTCGAGAGTCATGATGACGTCAATGTAGATTCCTGGCAACCTCTTTCGTAAATGCGTTAATTTCGGTGACATCCGCTTGCCGTGCTCGGCTACTACATGGCGGGGAGTTGGATACCTTGTTGATCTGAAGAAAGTGAGGGGAAATACTTTAATATTACCGGTCTGGCTAGGTTTAGGATGGGTATGCTAATCAAAAATATAATATTCATGCTATGTTACCTTACTCAAAGCCCCTGCTTTGGTGTCAATTTGCGAACAAACTGAAAAGTATGCATTTGCAGAGGAAATAAGTGGCAACAGGGCCTTATAATCATGTTCCTAAATGTTGGATTGGAGAAATAAAAAAATAGGGACTTAAAAAATTACCTTAAAGCACAAATTAACTGGAAATTTCCCATTAACTGGAGTGTTTTATTGGTCATAACATTGGTAGGGTATAGCACATGTCCATCAAATGTTCACCTTTACATTTACCTCTCTTTTTTTAGGGGTGGGGGATGGCTTTGGTCAGTTCTGTTTTTATTCATCTGCATTTATCTCTGTATCTCTGCAATTGCAGGCTGCAATAGCTGTGTACCCTACCATTGCAATAATATATATTTTGCTATAGGTAGCTAACAGAAAATTAGGTATTTAGTTAGGTGTGATGACCACAAATCTAGCAGAAGTCATGACGTGTGTCAAGTTAGCAGCGAACAGCGAACAGCAAACAGCAGGGTGGGACTAGGGGTGCTCATATTTATTCAAAATGCTACGATCTATCTGAAAACATGGTATAAGGTTAATTTCGACCCCCTGATTACGAATATCAGGTCATCTAACAAGTCACGTTTGACCGTCAAGGTCAAGTTCAAGGTCAAAGGACGGGGACCCTCATAACATGCCGAATTTATTTCCAGAGATCGTCAAAAGTGGCACCATTTGATAGCTCGTGTCAAGATCTAACGTCCGTCACGGTGATCTGACCTTTGACCTTCAAGGTCACATTCAAGGTCAAATGACGGGGACCCTCATAACATGCCGAATTTATTTCAGGAGATCGTCAAAAGTGGCACCATTTGATAGCTCGTGTCAAGATCTAACGTCCATCACGGTGATCTGACCTCTGACCTTTGACCTTCAAGGTCACATTCAAGGTCAAAGGACGGGGACCCTCATAACATGCCGAATTTATTTCCGGAGATCGTCAAAAGTGGCACCATTTGATAGCTCGTGTCAAGATCTAACGTCCGTCACAGTGATCTGACCTCTGACCTTTGACCTTCAAGGTCACATTGAAGGTCAAAGGACGGGGACCCTCATAACATGCCGAATTTATTTCCGGAGATCGTCAAAAGTGGCACCATTTGATAGCTCGTGTCAAGATCTAACGTCCGTCACGGTGATCTGACCTCTGACCTTTGACCTTCAAGGTCACATTCAAGGTCCAATGAAGGGGCACCTCATAATGACCCGAATTTACACCCGGATCTTCCCAAATGTGGTGTCAAAGTGTTCCTGGGGCCGATGAGCAACCGCCGCTGAAGTGACCTGACTGGCAAAACTTGACTTTAATAGTCAAATTCAAGGTCAAAGGACGGGGTACCTCAAAATGACCCGAATTTACACCCGGATCTTCCCAAATGTGGTGTCAAAGTGTTCCTGGGGCTGATGACCAACCGCCGCTGAAGTGACCTGACCAGCAAAACTTGACCTTGGCGGTCAAATTCAAGGTCAAAGGACGGGGTACCTCAAAATGACCCGAATTTACACCAGGATCTTCCCAAATGTGGTGTCAAAGTGTTCTTGGGGTCGATGACCAACCGCCGCTGAAGTGACCTAACCGGCAACATTTGACCTTGGCGGTCAAATTCAAGGTCAAAGGACGAGCTATCAAATGGTGCCACTTTTGACGATCTCCGGAAATAAATTCGGCATGTTATGAGTGTCCCCGTCCTTTGACCTTGAATGTGACCTTGAAGGTCAAAGGTCAGAGGTCAGATCACCGTGACGGACGTTGGCTCTTGACACGAGCTATCAAATGGTGCCACTTTTGACGATCTCCGGAAATAAATTCGGCATGCTATGAGGGTCCCCGTCCTTTGACCTTGAATGTGACCTTGAAGGTCAAAGGTAAGAGGTCAGATCACCGTGACGGACGTTAGATCTTGACACGAGCTATCAAATGGTGCCACTTTTGACGATCTCCGGAAATAAATTCGGCATGTTATGAGGGTCCCCGTCCTTTGACCTTGAATGTGACCTTGAAGGTCATAGGTCAGATCACCGTGACGGACGTTAGATCTTGACACGAGCTATCAAATGGTGCCACTTTTGACGATCTCCGGAAATAAATTCGGCATGTTATGAGGGTCCCCGTCCTTTGACCTTGAATTTGACCTTGAAGGTCAAACGTGACTTGATGACCTGATATTCGTAATCAGGGGGTCGAAATTAACCTTATACCATGTTTTCAGATAGATCGTAGCATTTTGAATAAATATGAGCACCCCTAGTCTCACCCTGCTGTTTGCTGTTCGCTGTTCGCTGCTAACTTGACGCACGTGAAGTCATGGCAGGTTGTTACCAAGGGTGCATTTGCAGCTTGGATCCTGTGATGAATGTTTTGTGTTATATCATGCTTCTGGATCAGATGCACCAAATCACTGAAGCTTACAAGATCTGGAAATTTTGATGGATCCTGTGGAAATTTGTCAGACAATCTACAGGATCTATGTGACATTAGTAACATTAGTGGCACTTTGGTGCACATGTCCATACAGCATGCACCATCCTGCTTGGAGCCATTGTAGTCATGGAGTTTGAGAATTGTACAATGTATGTTATTTTCCTGTTTTAGTTTGCGTATATATGATTATTGTAATATTTTTTACATGAATATATCAAAATTCATTTTAAGGTTACAATCAGCTGGTAACTATGCTAGGGTCAACATTACCAAGGTACAAAACCATGGGGTCCTGGACCCCTCAGCCCACCCCAAATCTCCAGCCATAATATCCATGGTACCATCATTTTCCGTAGCCTTGTTGATGCCTGGCAAAGATAGCATACAGCTTCTTTCACCCAGCATTGAAGCACATATCCATCACTCTGAGCAAGACAGCATCAAGGTCCTTTTTGTCAGAAGTGGCAATATATCAGTGTCAACATGTTGGAACTTAGACTACTACTAACTACTAATACCTGGCCACATCCAATTATCTGTCCATCCCACTTGAATAAGAATTTTCCTGTCCTGCTCAACTCCTGTCAACAGTTCCTGCACTTACCACAGGTAATATGTGCAATGCAAGCAAGCTTGCAATGTGTATGCTGCATGCTCACCACATTTGACTCACAAGTGCACCAGTATGTTCAATTTTTGGAAATGCCACAGGATCCAGCTGCAAGCTCCAAACACAACTGAAAAATTTCCATCCCTGTGGAAAGTATCTTCTGAGGTGCCAATTCTCCCGAACTTGACAATGCATGAGGCAAAGTAATGTAAAATGATGTGATGTATAATGATGTCACAAAACTACTGTATTGCACAAATGCAGGGGTATTATTGGGCTTTGAGATGCTAAAGTCACCCGCCCCCCCCCCAATTGGTGGATATCAATATGCACATGGCTAGCCGAGGACATGAGCCCAGCTTAGGATATATACTGATGGTGGTGAATGCTTGACTAGGGGTCACCTTCTGTTTCACCATCAGGATGATGACTTGATGCAATACAGGTCAAAACCATGTTCTCTGAGCTGGAAAACTTTCTGTGCCTGGACCGAACCAAATGGTCGTTGCTGTGCGTGAGCGAGGAGCCTCCAGCCGACGGCAGCCTCGTCTTGTGCCACCTCATCAACCGTGCGATCAACGCCAACTCCCCGGTGTGCGTCCTGGCGCTGAACAAACCACCCTCCCACTACAGACACCTGTGCGCCAATTGTGGCGGTGGCGTCCGCCTGGCGGAGAACGCCGGAACTCTAATGTTCCTCGATGGGGCAGAGATGGCGGTGGACTCGCTACGCGGGAATAAGGGTCCGCTGCGGGGACCTATCACACACCTGCAGGAACTGTTCGAGCAGCTGATGACGCAGAGCTCGTCCGCCGGTCCCGGTCTGTTGGTGATCGATGGCGTGAGCGCGCTGGTGGACCTGGGCGCCACCGTATCTGAGGTGCTGCTGCTGGTGCAGAACCTGCTGGTGTGGGCGCGCGCTGCCGGTGGCAGCCTGGCCACACTCACCACCGTCGACAATGGCGACGAGTTGGCGCTTCTGGCGGCGGCCGGCCGTCGACTGGCTGACATCGCGGTGCACGTGCGCGGCCTAACCTCAGGTCATTGTGCCGAGGTCACCGGTCAGCTGGAGGTTCGGCGCGCCGGCCACCCCGTTCAGGTGCAGCAGTTCAAGTCGGAGGACAGGAATGTGCGCGTATTTGCTCCTGGCACTTCACGGGCGGTTTTGTGAAGGTGCACTGTTCGGCCGATCTAATGTGGTGACGTGTTTTATGCGTGCTATTTATTTGTATTGCATTGTGGATCACTGCACAAGTATCGTGGTAATGTTTGAAGAAAACAGCGTCACCGCTCCAGTTGGCCCGTTACAAATTGAGGCTGTGCAGAAATTCTGCATCCAAGCACGCCAGATGGTCAGTCACGTCACATTGTCGTGTGTAGACAAAGAGCTTGGGTTGTATAAAATATTTGTTCAATACAAATACATGTTCAAATAAAATGTTCGCGTCATCTTCATTGAACCCGGAACGTGAAGATATCACGGTTTATCTGCAAGAAGCAGGTAGCTGCCCCCCCCCCCTCTAAACCATCTTTTCACCTCGGAAATGTCGATTTTCAATGATTGGTTGATTTTGAACGGATGTCGAAGGCACGGATGAGAATACACTAGTTTTAGAACGGACGTTAAGTATGTTAAATAAGTGCTGAATGTCGTTTAATGATATCATCTCTGAAACAAGCTTTCGAGTTTGCCAGCATGTTTGTGTAATCAAGCCATCGACATACCATGTCCTACCTTTTACGTACGTTTCATCTGCATGGCTTTCAATGACGGGGTATGCTACAGTTTGGTGTATACTTCACCAATGGACAACTCTGGAAGAAAATCAAACAACACCGGGATAAATACTTCTTATGTACGCACTCTTGTCTTGCTTTATCATCTGGTAGGTTTGCTTCGTCTACGATGGAATGAGAGCGTATGTTTTGTACAGCTGATACGGTGATGAATGTAGTAAATGCATCGTTCCTCAGGAAGCGATTCGCTTGAGGGGTTTTCCTCGAGGAAGTGGCTCAAAATTTCGGTGCCGCAGGATTTGAACTACCTGGAATTTAACGAACCCACTCGCGTTCATGCACTTTTCTTGACTGGGGGCGAGGGATCGAGGTGTTGGCTGCCAGGAGAGCATGCTTGCCTAGTTAACATGGTACAAGTTGGTGATCTCTTCCGCTCGTGAAGACCTTATGAGTGGTCGCTGAAGTAAGATGATGTGTCCGAAAGCACTGCCCGTTGACCGAGTAACGGGGCATCTCTCCCTCTGTGTTACCTACACGGCCAGTTGTGTGTTCAGGGAACGGTGCGACGTGTCCCCTCGCATTGGCAGCGAAGGCATCTGGGTTAAAGCTGATCATAAAACAGTTTTTATTGAATTGGGCTTCCTTTTTGCGGACATTGGACATGTGGGCCGAAAGGTGTGCTGGAGTACCCACGCCTTAATAGTCAGAGCGATATAGTGATGCAGTATTTATTATTGAACGCATTTCTTCGGACGCAAATGGTGCGAAATAGTGCATTTAGGTGGCAGGTTTGAATGTCGCCAGTGCTCTGACCTCTTCGAGGTCAAATGGTATGGATCGTGATGTTGGATGACTTCGCATAACCTTGACTGACCTTTTCAGTCAAAGTAGTTCAACGATAAGAAGTTTGTTCCTACCTTATTGGAGTTCAGCGACGAAAAAAGGTCCGTCATCCCAAAAGAAAATAAGTGACACCGCACAAGCTAGGCATGTATGACGCGGCAACCTCACTTAAAATGATGAGATATAGGCATCAGGTGTTTGTCATTTCTCCATCTGAATATGTCACCTCGCGGCTCTGTAGCTCCATAGCCCTGATATCTGATATCCGAATAGCTCGGAATGGCCTTGGGGGTCTCTGCCAAGAAATGGAGCCCCTCCGCCAGAAAAGACAGCAGTACAGCACCGAGGGATCCATTAGCCTCAATAGCCATTCGAAGAGCCCCATAAGTTCACGACGAACCCTGATAACCCTGCAAGGGGCTCTCAAAGGCTTACGTGTCGCCCACTTGGGCCACGAATGGGTCTCAGCGGGCCATTGCAGTCGTGTTTTAGCGGGCCGTAGCAAAGCAACCAATTAATTCAGGTCACCCAGGCGACCAGTGAGGGCCCAGGCTGACGCCAAGGGGCCCTGGGCTTGCGTGAAGGGCCCCTATGCCAACGTGTAGGGATCCTGGGCCGACGTGAAGGCCTCTTGGGAAGACGTAAGGGTCCCCTAGGCCGACGTGAAGGGCCCCCGGGCCAACGTGAAGGGCCCCGGGCCAACGTGAAGGGCCCTGGGCCAACGTGAAGAGCCCCTGGACCAACGTGAAGGGTCCCTGGGCCAACGTGAAGAGGCCCTGGGCTGACATGATGGGCCATTGAGCCCAAGGATAGGGCCAGGGCTGATGGTAATGATTCTGGTCCAATGGAGTCGCTCGAATCGACGGAGAGTGCCCACAAGCAGGTGCTCTGTCCCAGGTTGGGCCAACGTGAAGGGTGTATAGGCTGACGGATGAGATCCTGGAACGTTGGAGGGGTCCCCTGGCTGAGGAAGAGCGCCCAGGTCAGCAAAGAAGGCCCCTGGTCTAACGGCGAGTATCCCTAGCAACCGGAGAGGATCCCGGTTCGTCGGAGTGCCCGGACCCATTTGTATATATCTTGGGCCGTCGCAGGGATCCAAGTTGCAGGGCCGCAGCACGAAGCCGGTCACCAGTACGGAGACTATAATCTCTACTCCGCAATAGCTAAACGGGGCCCGTGACGCGACCTGAGAACATCGCTTTACGAGTGGCAAGGGCACTTTTGTCCAACGTTAAGCCGCACTTCTCCAACGTTTTGTCCAGCGTCCTCCGCCCTCCTAACATGCATAGACCACGGGAACTTGGTGGAGTACCTGGAGATTCTATGCCGTTACAGAGTTCATGGTTACAGTCAGTGAGCGGGTGGTCGTAGTTTGTGTATCTCGTGCCCACACAATATGCCCAGCGGCCAGCTAACATTTGCGAGATTTAACAAACCGATTCCATAAAATGGATTAATATTTGGTTTGTGTCAGAATACAATCGGATACATTTCACAAACATGAGCAAAAATGCAAGCGGCAAGACAACAGTATACAGGGGAAAACCGAACACGTGAAGTCAATTTATAAGATGTTGTTCAGCATCGCGACGAACTCGCCCCGTGTCCGAGAAACGGAAGTGGCCGGCGGCAGTAGGTTCCAGGCCGAGGCTGACCGGAAGGAGAAGGTTCTGCGTGACATGTTGAGGCGGAAAGGCGGTGGCTCCAGTGCCCCAGCTACCGTCGCACGAGTGGAGCGCCGTGAGACATCCGACCGCCGGCGGAACAGAGCACGGATCGCCTCGGGGCTCGCGGATCATTCAGGGCTCTGAACACGGCGATGTTGTCGCGGTGAGTGATGAGGTCACGGACACTGCGCCAGCCCAGCGTTGCCACTGTCGGCGAGATATGGTCACGACGACGAGCCCCTACGACGATCCTAGCCCCGAAATTGATCGCCTTCTGCACTCGTCCAAGGTGACATTGGGCAGCCCCGCCCCATACAGTGAGGCAGTATAGGATGTATGGAAAGACGTGAGACTGAATTAGGAGTTTGCGTGCTTCGGGTGTGAGATGGTGACGGATATTGTGGAGACAGAACAAGGTGGAGTTGCACTTTTTGACAACGTGGGATATGTGCTCCTCCCAGGATAGGGTGCGGTCAATGATGACTCCCAGCATCTTCACGAATGGCGAGGGGGTTAGGACGTGACTGCCAACGTTGAATTGGTAGGATGTGGTTTTTTTTAGGGATTGGGTCGTGCCGACAAGCAGTAGGGTAGTTTTGGTGGGGTTCACCTTCAAGGAGTTGGATGTGAAGTAAGACTGAATAGCAAGGATGGTGTTCTCCTGCCGGGATTTAAGAACGGGTAATTCATCAGGATGTGCAGAGTCTAGCAGCTGGGTGTCGTCGGCATATGATATCAGACATCCGTATAGAAGGTATGCTGGCAGGTCATTCATGAAGATGCTGAACAGCAAGGGACCAACCAGGGATCCCTGAGGAACACCATGGGATAGCGGAAGGGATAGAGAGCGGCCCCTCACCACCTGCCGCCGGTCAGTAAGGTAGCTGTCAAACCACCTCGGGTCGACGCCGTACCACTGCAGCTTCCGCAGGAGGATATCATGGTCGACGCTGTCGAATGCTTTGCTTAGGTCGATTGAGATGACCGAAGCGATGTGACCAGTGTCGACACGACGTGTAATCCACTCGACAGCGTCGACCAGGGCGTCCTCCGTCGAATGGCATGGCCTGTATGCATACTGGGAGGAGGAAAGAATGTGATTAGTGACTAGATAAGAGGACAGCTGGATACATACTACTTTTTCACATAACTTGGATAAGACTGGCAAAATAGAGATTGGACGAAAGTTACTGGCGACATCGCGAGGCCCAGATTTGTGAAGTGGAACAACCGAAGCAGTTTTCCACGAGGTAGGGAACACGCAGGAGACTACAGAAGTGTTAATGATGTGAAGTAGGTGAGGCCCGATAACCGGAAAACAGTTGCGGAGAGCGTGCAGTGGTACGCCATCGACGCCAACCGCTTTCGACGAAGACATCTCACATATGGCTCTGAATAGTTCGGGCAGGGTCACCGGGTGTAGCCGGAGGCCGGTGGTAGTCACACAAGGTAGTCGCGGAGGGATGAGTGGAACGCCGCGGTTGCCAGCAACGAGATCAGCGGCAATGCGTGGGCACACGGAAGCAAAGTGACGATTCAATTCGTCCGCCACCGTCGCTGCCAGGCCCCTCACGGCCCCCTCCCCTCCCCCGGCCGGTCGGAGCGCAAAGTCCCGGATGTGGCGCCAGAAATTGGCACGGTCTGTCAGCATTTGCGCACACACAAAGTCACGCCTGGCTTTTGCAAACGCACATTTCACACGGTTTCGCAGCCTCCGATAAGCGACCAAGTAATAATCCGTGCGATAGCTCCGCCAAGACTAAAAAGCCTGGTCACGGTCACGCATGAGCTGCAGCAGGTACGGACTGTCACCTACCCACGGGCAACATGCCCGGCGGGGGTGGACGGTCTTGAGGGGACAATACACGTTCACCGCCACATGCCACAAGTGCATGAACTCCTTTAGTTTCGCGTCCACCCCCGCTGCCCGGTACATACTGCTCCAGTCCGCCTGCAAGAAATGAAGGCACAAGGCGTCCCAGTTAATCTTGCGCCAGGGGCGATAGGTGAAGGACGCCCGGCGACACCGCAGCCCGCGGTAGGGCACGCGCACAATTATTGTCAGATGGTCAGCAATCGGTACGAGCGGCAGCTGAATGGCCGACTCAATATCCGGGACATTGGTGATGATATGGTCCAGCAGTGTTGCCGTCGGCCACAGATGGGTCGGCTGCCGGATAAGCTGAGAGAGGCCGAGATCCTGCAGCACCTGTCCGTAGCGACGAACACCGGGGCAGTCGGAACGAAGAAGGTTGATGTTCATATCGCCCAGGCAAAAGGTTGGCTTGCCGAGACTGATGGCGGCACGCAGCTGGTCTTGTAGCTCGTCCAGGCCGTCAGGTACGGGCTCAGATGGCGGGCGGTAAACCACCCCCACAGTGACAGCACGGCGTCCCCCGCCACTCACAGACACCCACAGCGTCTCGCAGGACGAACCGGTACTTGATATAGGCAGCAGCTTCATATTGAATTTTTCCTTACATAGGATGGCGACGCCACCGCCTCGGGCTGCAGCAGCTGGACGGCCGCGGCCCGACTGGGCCGGACGGTCACGACGCACTAGTTTATAGCCTGGAAATACTAGGATTCTGTCGGACACGGCGGAAGAGAGCCAAGTTTCGGATAAGCACATAAGGTCTAGTTTGTGTTCTTGCAGAGTGCGAAGAACACAGTTCATTTTCGGCACTAATGACTGGACGTTAGCATGTCCAATCGCCAGGGTGCGCACCGGCTCAGGGCAGGTGGCAGCACGCAACATGAACTCTTTGTCCTTGCACGCCTTTCCCCTGGCGCTCGAGCAAATCTTGCTCTGAGCTGTCAGTGCATGGAGAGGCTTCAAGTACATTGCTCGTATTCATGCTACTGTATTCAGTGTGATCGGCGCTTTCCCAACGTATTTCTAGCATCATGATGAGACATGCAAGAGCCAAATATTTATCATGGTACAGAAATTGTCATTGTTTTGATTAAGTGTTGATCATGTAGTTTCCAACAAGACTTTCTAGACTTTAGGCCAGTTATTTAGTTACCTGAGCTTTAGCGCGCAGCAATGCAATTGGTCCTGTAGCGCCCATGGGCTTTAGGCCGTGTGGTGATGAAGCGTAGTATGAAGATATACTGCATGCTCCTGCATCTGTGATTGTAGGTGCTGGTTTATATTTACTATATGGGCTGTACTGTGAACTAGGAACTGTGGACTGTGGGAGAGTGCAAACATGTGTATACTCCGCTGATTGACCTTGTCAGCACGATGCCACAGAGACGTCTTGTTGGGCGCATGGCGAGCGAAGCATAACTGCCACTGCGTGCATTACTCGCTTGGCATTGGACGGCATTCAAATAAACCAATATACAACTAAATCTCCGTGTATTGACCAAGTAAGCTCGCATTAGCACCATGAGAGCTACTCAAGCAATGCTCTTCTCCATCAGCAGACTGACACAATGGCCAGGGGAAATCTACCTGACCTATCTTAATTATCTCCATGTTAAGCGGAGCGGAATAGCTGTCCTGATTGGACGAACGGTGACTCGTCACCCAGTAGTTCCCGTAACGATACTGAAGTGCGTCCAAAGTGACGTCTTCGCTCATAGGCAAGTCGGGGTCACGCAACCAATATGTGTTGAACTGACAGTGCGGCGTGGCACCTTTGGCACAGTGGCCTTTGGTCGCCACTTATGAGGTATCTATGAGTGCTGTATGTGTGCCAAACACCATGCTGGTGAGTGACCATCATCGTCACATAGAATTAGACGCCATGAGGTGGTACTATACCGCCTGCGTATAGGCCACAGATACAGCACTCATAGATACCTCATAAGTGGCGACCAAAGGCCACTGTGCCAAAGGTGCCACGCCGCACTGTCAGTTCAACACATATTGGTTGCGTGTCCCCGACTTGCCCATGAGCGAAGACGTCACTTTGGACGCACTACAGTATCGTTACGGGAACTACTGGGTGACGAGTCACCGTTCGTCCAATCAGGACAGCTATTCCGCTTCCTCTCAGAAACCAAATTTGCTGTAATATATGCGCCTCACTAATATCACGTTTGGTAGGTGTTGAAATCGTTATGGTTCTACCGTGCATCTTGACTGTAATGGGTTCGATAATGTATAGTACAATAGGCCGTCTCGACTAGTTTTTGCTTGGATAACTCCTTTTGACTAAGTTATGGGCGCTGCATGACCACTGCAGTCCATGCGCCCCTAAACCCCAATAAACAAACAAGCATTAGCATCATGAGAGCTACTCAAACAATGTTCTTCTCCATCAGCAGACTGATACAAAAGCCAGGGGAAGTCTACCTGACCTATCTCAATTATCTCCTCCGTTCTCCAACACATTGCCCCTCCGTGACTCCCGTTTCGCACTAGTTTTGCAAAACCAATGAGAACGAACATCAAACCACAGAAGTACTGTCGGACTATAGATTCAGCAATTGATGACACTGACGTTAAATGAAGATGCTCTGGTGCGCCTTCATTTCGGCTAGCCAAACTTTACCTAGCTCGGTAGCCTGCTGCCAGGATTTTCCGTGGGTGTGGGTACTCGTCTGGAGGGGCGACATCTCCTCGGAGGGACGCCGCTGCGAAAGTCCTCGGAGGGGTGCCATCGGTTGAAAATTCGCTCAGTGGCGGGGGATGCACTCGAGCACCCTGGAGGGACGCCTTTTTGCTCTGAGGGGCGCCTTCGGCTGAAAAATCCGTTGAACATGTAGGGATGCAGGGGAGGATGTTACCGGTCAGGGGGCACCACCATGCGGGGAGGGAGAGGCACATAATACCAGTGCCCTTACATCCTGTAGCCTCTCCTGCCTGTGGCGTAACTTTTGCTCCCCGTTGAACGGGTCCGCAGCGTGCAGCAGAGCCTGTAGAGCCGCCCTCCTGTCCGGGCTGCCGAAGTAGGCACGCCGCCAGTTGTGCGGAAACTCAGCACACGGGCTGGTATCGCCAGAGCCGGGCACACTTCTAGTCTGAGGGTCACCGCTCCGATGTGCCGGAGTTCTGCTCGGCGCGGCGGAGGCCTCCCACCTCCTGGTCAGTCCGGCTGGAGACCGGCGGAATTACGGACGGCGGCGTGCGCTCTGCCCGCTGCATAGTCGGCAAATGCCGTGCTCACACCGCAAGTGGTCGTGTGTGCTGAAGCCTTCCGAAGCTGCGATATCTGAACACGTCGCGGCGTCCTGAACGAGTGGTGGCAGCTGTCCGTGCGTGTGCGTGCGCTACTCCAGGCTCGTGCGCTACTCCAGGCTCGTGCGCTACTCCAGGTGCGTGTGCAACTCCTGATCCGTGATCCTGGTGCGTACGCTACTCCAGGTTCTTTGTACCAGATGCGCAGTACTCCAGGTCCGTGATACCGGGTGCATGTGCTACTCCCTCCTGCGCACCCTCCCCCCGCTACTCTTGCACCCCCTCCACGCGACCCTTGCACCCTCTCCCCGCGACTCCTGCACCGCTTCCCCGCGACTCCTGCACCACCTTCCCCGGG